>APFE031363814.1:13076-35222 GCA_000404065.3 Pinus taeda
AGACTCCACATGGAGAGATAGGAAGAGAAGTATTCTTGTATGAACAAGCATATGGCTTGTGGAGTATTCTCCTTCCTTAAGGAGTGAATGTATGGTGTTGCCCTACCTTAAGGGTTTGATCAATAAAGAATCATTTCATATCATTTTTGAGTTTATTTGCATTATCTTGTACCTTCTTATCAGATCTATAATATTTTGGGTTAGATCTACAACAAGTGGTATCAGAGCTACAACACAGTTCTTTGCATAATAGATTAAAGTAGATTTGAAAATGCTTTAAAGATTTCTTTCAGGATTGATTTGGATTGAACTTCGAGAATTAGATATTATTACAATGATTCTAAATCATTTCATTATGGATTAGCCTCTAAATTCACTTGCATAGACAATTTTGAACACTCTTGAAATAAACAGACTTGCCCTGGTTTGATAACTAATGTAGGTATTAAGGTTACTTTTAATAGTCATCTTAGTGCACCAACATTTTGGCGTCGTTTCCGAGGAGAGTTTTTCAAAGTGATTTCTTTTTATTTTGTTGTAAAAGAATTGGGTTTTAAAAATAGGAGGTAAAAACCTATGTAACCAGCAAGTAAAGTTCTTTCTCATCAGCCCGCTTTTCAGCATATGCATAGAGGTTAAATAGGAGTAGGGGGTTTTTTATGAATGACGAGGAATAAAAAGATAGAAAAAGATTATAACGCCCCAATTAAATCCACAAAACTAAAGGGATCGGTGAACCTTGGAGATCAACTTTTATAGACAAAACCGTAAGAAAAGCAGAGTCTCAGGCATTAGTAGGACCCCAGACTATATCTGGAAAAAGACCTACTGTAATCCCTCAAGCAGCAAGCTCACCATATGTAGCCTACCTGAGATTCATAGCAAAATTAGAGGATCTGAATAGAGCTTTCAAGTTACAGAAAATTTACATTCTGATCCTTTACAAGAGGGAAAATCATGCAATTTAAGAGAAGGAGAGGGAGAAACTAGTGGAATTGCCAAGGCAGAGCCACAGTTGTCTGAATTAGGATCTCATGTGATCCTAGATCTGGGCAATGCCACAAAACCATCTCAGGTTGAGAATACTTCACTTACTCAAATAGCACCCCCTAAAGCCCCTAAAGAATATTGGCACATTTTCGACCAAATGGCGAATCAACCTCAAGGCCAAACCTCGACATTGGAATACCCCATAGTTGACCCAGTAGCCAATGCCCCAATGAAAGATATTCCCTTGAAAAACCTCTTAAACTTTCATGGGATGACCGCAGAGGATCCAAATGCCTTCTTATTCGAGTTTGACGTCCTCTGCAGAGGATATGACTACACCACCAATCCTCAAAACTTAAAGTTGCTCCCTTCTACTCTAAAAGGAGAAGCTTTGAGGTGATTCATGGGTTAAGGTGGATGCACTATTAACTCCTGGGATGACATGAAAAATTATTTTCTAACAAAATATTAGGACTATTATAGGACTAGGGAATTAAAAGATGAAATCTTTAAGATGTCTGCAAAGGATAATGAAACTCTAGAAGATTATTTCGAATAGTTTCATTACAATTTGCAGAGATCCCCTCACTCCACATTACCAAAAGAAGTCTTGAAAGTCATTTTAATTAAAGGAATGAAAGAAGAACGGATAGAAACTATAAATTTGATAGGGAAGGGAGACATTTCCCAAGAGGATTATGATCAAATCATTCGTTGGTGCATCAGGTGTTCATGAGGTAGCACACGCACTAGGTCAGGGAGTCGAGATCTTATGACTAGAGGAAGCAAACTGCACAATGGAGGTGTAACAAGAATGGAAATCAGTAACCTCCTAGAGGACTTCAAGATGGACATCCTAGGCACCCTTCCAACGTAGTTGGACATCGTGCAAGCCAAACAGAAACAAGCCTTAGCAGAACAGAAATTGGACGTTTTTTGCCCACGCTGCCCAAAAAAGAACAACCAATGGGAGTGTCCATTGGACATGGTCCGAACATGCACTATTGGCACCAGTGACCATGCCACTAAGTAGTGTCCATCACTTCCAAGGCTAAAAGCAGTTTTTAATGAAGCAGAAGAAGAGACAAAACCAATATACCTAATGAATTAGCATCGACAGTGGCAAGTTCAACCCATAGGTATGTCACAAGACACATCTCAGTTCTTTCCTTCTTCGTCATTTAAGCAGCAGCAGAATTACGGAGAAAGTGGCAAGGTCAATCACCTTTCTCAAATTCGAAGTCCCAACCATTTCCTATGTCACCTTGGCCAACTTAGTCCTTTCCGAGTAATGGTTGGTTGAATTCTCCTTTTACTCCTTTTTGGCAAGGCAATCCATACCCATCCCAGTGGCCAATATCTACTTCACAAAATTTGAACTGGTCTACGAATTGGCAGCGACCTCTATGGATAACTGATACGCCTATGGGGACAAGTCCTCAACCTTAACCTACATTATCATCCCCATATCCATTACAGCAAAATCCTTAGCCCCTTTTGCATCCCCAACTACCAACTCAACTGAATCCAAACCCCAATTATAGGTCGGTTCAACTAATACAAATTGTTGAAAACTCAGACTATGAGGCTGAACAAAAAGAATGGAATGAACTTAGACTACGGTAAGGGAACATTATAACTCCTGAGGAAGACAAAGACCAGTCACCAATTGAGTTAGAAACCCCATCTGTACATACACCATCGATTGTGACTGACATAGAAATCAAACAAGGGGGAGATACTGTTGAGCATAAAGAGCCTGAAAAACTCATAGTTACTTCTCCCTCGTTCCCTGAAAGATTAACAATACCTAAACCGATTGTTTATCCAGACTTTGATCTTGTAGGGGAACTAAGAAATATTTTTATTAAAATTCCTCTCCTCCAGGCCATACAAGATATTCCTATTTATGTTAAAACAATTAAAGAATTATGTGCGAAAAAGCCTGTGAGGAAATTAAAAGCTTCACCCACTATTCATGTTGTAGGGACCTTGTCTGATTTTCTCTTGGGCAAGGAAACACCGATAAAATATGAAGATCCTGGGAATCCCATAGTTACAGTCCAAATATATGGCCACTCCCTTCCAAACACATTAGTTGACTTGGGTTCGGCCATTAACATCTTAACCGCAGAAACCTGTATGACACTTGGCATCACAGCTCTGGAACCAACCACCACCCTGATAGAACTTGCTAATCATTCAGTGGTAAGACCAGAGGGAAATTTACAGGATATTATAGTTTTTGTTGATTCATGGGAATACCCAGTATATTTTCTCATCATAAACCCAAAAATTCAATTAGATGGGCACCCTTTAATTTTGGGCCGACCTTGGCTGGCAACATTTGATGCTTAAATAGGTTGTCGAGAGGGAAACATGACCATTGCTAGGGGGGACGTTGTAAAAAAATATTTTTTTATATCCTCCCACAAAGCCAAGTCTACCCATTGTAAAAATACATAAACAACCACCCTCATACATGGAAGAAAGCATTCGTTCACCGCTTACAATAGCAAGGCACTTGAGTTCAAGAATCAGACTGAAGATGATGTAATCAATAACTTTATCAATCAGACAACCACTAAGAATAATGTCAAATTTCAAATGTTAAAAGAAATTATTGAAAACGAATCCTTGGAAGACCCTTTGAAAGATATTGATGATCAACATATCCATACAACTACCATTCATAACAGCAAGCTTGTTGAAATTGAACCAGGCAATATTTTAAACATTAATGATTGTTTGGACAGTGACCAACAGCAAAAGCTCATACAAGTTCTGCAAAAAATAAAAGGGGATTTTGCTTGGTATTATCTAGGCATTAAGGGAATAGACCCACAGTTATGTACACATCATATCTACACTGAAAAGGATGCTCGTCCTATCTGGCAACCTCAGCGGAGACTAAATCTGCATCTCAAAGATATTGTAAAAGAAGAGATACAGAAGTTGTTGGATGTGAATTTCATTTATCCCATTTTGGATAGCAAGTGGGTCTCTCTGCTGGTAGTTCCTAAGAAAAATTGGAAGTGGCGCATCTATGTGGAGTATCAAAAATTAAACAAGGCCACACAGTAAGATCACTTCCCTCTTCCATTTATTGATCAAGTCCTTCATACACTGGCAAGAAAAAAGTTCTTTTCCTTTCTGGATGGCTTCAGTGGCTACAATCAGATCTAAATCTCCCCTAAATACCAAGACAAAACTACCTTTACCTTCCCGTGGGGTACATTCGCTTACAGAGTGTTACTGTTTGTTTTATGCAATGCCCAACTACGTTTCAGAGGACTGTACTCAGTATTTTCGCTGATTTGATAAATGAAGGACTTGAAGTTTACATGGATGACTTTACCCCGTATGGGGACAACTTTGATCAAGAACTACAGACATTAGAGAAGTTTTTGGAACAATGCATCGCCACCAAGTTATGTTTAAACAATGTCAAGTTCACATGATGATGACCTAAGGCATAATCCTAGGACACTATGTTTCTACAGCTGGGATACAGGTAGATCCAACAAAGATACAGGTAATTCTCCTACTGCCTACACCATGTACTCAGACGGAGGTATGTAGCTTCCTTGGATATGCAGGTTATTATCGCAAGTTTATAATAAAAAAAATCACAAATTGTTGCGCCTTTGTATGCTTTAACAAGAAATGTTGACTTTAAATGGTCTGATAAATGTGACACAACTTTTACATATTTGAAGAAATTAGTTTCGACGGCACCAGTATTGCGTGGACCAACTGGGAGCTACCCTTTCACATCTCTATGGACACGTCAGATGTAGCAATAGGCATTGTCCTAGGCCAAGAGGAGGACAAAAAGCCTTATCATATTTATTATATCAACAAAAATCTTACTACTACTGAACTTAATTATCCAGTAAAAGAAAAGAAATTCATAGTTGTCATTTATGCCATAAACAAATTTAGACATTATATAACTGGCTATCAAGTTTTTCTGTATACTGGTCATTCCGCCATTAGATACTTAGCTAACAAACCCATTACAAATGGTCGAGTGACTCGTTGGTTTTTACTTTTGCAGGAGTATGATATCACCATTAAAGGCAGTCCAGGGAAGGAAACCCAAGTCTCAGATTTTCTATCTTGGGTTCCAAAGATAAATGATTTGTTGGCAGTAGATGACCAGTTTCCAAACGAACATTTGTTTATCGTAGCAGTTAAAACGCCATGGTACACAGATGTAGCAAACTATCTGGTGGTAGGAAAGCTTCCCAGACACCTGACAGCAAGGGAAAGGAAACATATTGTCCAGCGCAGTGCCTGATTTTCTTGGATTGGCAAATACCTTTTTCATACAAGGTCTGCTATGTGCATACGCAGATGCATTTGTGAAGATGAAATCTATCACATCCTAAAGGCTTGTCGTGATGAGCCATGCAGAGGAAACTTCACAAATCGCAGAATGGGGCATAAGGTACCACATATGGGCTATTATTGGCCCTCTATTTTTAAAGACACTAAGAAATATGTCCAAGCTTGTGATAAATGTGAAAGGATGGGTTGTCCTGGTCAATCTGACGAAATGTTGTTGAAGCCCCAATTGGTAATAGAACCTTTCGAATGATGGGCATTGGATTTTGTTGGCCCATATCATCCGCCATCAAACCAAAAATCCTGCATACTGGTTGCTACATACTATGTAACAAAGTGGGTAGAAACAATAGATTTTCCAAGAGCTACAGAAGAAGTCATAATCTATTTCCTTTTTGGGTTATTTGTGTGATATGGTTTACCTAGGGAAGTGATAACAGATGGAGGGGGGGGAATTTGTAGGAGATAAGATTACATCCACTCTACGGAACCACCACATCACACATAGAGTCACTTCCCGTATTACCCATAGGCGAATGGGCAGGTTGAAAGCACCAACAAGGTCATCAAAGCAATGCTAACCAAGATAGTTTTGACACATCGACTAGACTGGGCTACTAGACTGCCATAGGCCTTGTGGGCCTATAACACAACTTGGTGAAATACTACTGGATATTCTCCATACTAACTTGTATTTGGCAAAGAACCTATCTTTCCTATTGAATTTGAAATAAAGACTCTTGGAATAGCCCAGGATGTGGGATTGGATCTGACGGAGGCCCAAACTAAACAACTTCAACAAGTAAATGAATTGGATGAGGCTCAACTACTTGCTCTAAAATGCACTGCAATTATTCAGCAACAAAGGGAAAAGTGGCACAACAGTCTTATTAAAAATACGGCGTTTCAGAAAGGAGATTGGGTGTTCCTCTATGATTCCAGATTCCAAGACTTTCCGGGCAAGTTGCAGACAAGGTGATTTGGCCCTTATGAAATTCAAGAGGTACACAACAATGTCACTCCCACTCTAACTACCATTGATGAGTCTGGCCATTATTTTAGGGTCAATGGACATCGGGTGCATATTTATCATAAACCACTCACCAAAGAGTCTTTTTTTCCAACAGGTGCCTGATGATCCCACTATGCAAATTTTAGCTGCAGGGAGTGATGACTCGACAGCCTCACTTTCATAAAAAATTATCTGTCTTCAGCTGTAGATAATGTATATATTCTCTTTACGGTTGGTTTCAATTTATTTTAGGCGTCACTATGTAAATACGAGGATTTCTCTTGTTTTTGGGTGTGTTTAATAATTGTTGTTCAATCAATTGAATAGCTCCAATTTTTCCCTTTTTCATATTTTGTTATTCAATCAATTGAACAGTTGTTGTTCAATCCATTAAACGGCTCCAATTCTTCTTTTGTGTGTTTTGTTGTTCAATGAATTGAACAGCACTGATTTATTTTTGTATGTTTTGTTGTTCGATCAATTGAACAGCACCGATTTCTTTTTGTGTGTTTGTTGTTCAATCAATTGAATAGTTGTTGTTCAATCGATTGAACAGTTGTTGTTCAGTAGAACGAACAACTGCGATTTCTTTTTTTTTATTCCATTGTTGTTCACTCTTTTTGACATTTTCTTTCTCTTCCATCTTTTTAGTGAAACCATCTGTTTGGATTTGGAATTTGTACCTGAGACAAAAGAAAAAATAATAATATTAATACCATTATGACTTGAAAAACCTTTGATCATCATCTTTATTCTGAAACTGACCTAGTTCATCTATATAATGACTGGTTGAATATCTTCTCTTTGGACACATCATAAAATGATTTATATCCTAATACCATGTTGGTTCATCTTTCACACTTTCAATCAATAATTCCCTTCAGTATGATGATATAGGGATAAAAGAATAAATTTTATTGACATTTTTTTACTTCTCACGCCATCCCTGATTCTTAAGGAGTAAATGAGCCTCCTTCCCTTTATAATAAAAATATGAAAATATGAAAATGCAACACATATCTTCTTAAAGAGGATAGGGGTCTTATCATGAGCCAATCTACCATGATCATAAGGGTGTAACAAGTGACATTCCATTATGGCCACCACACCAGGGTAATGACCTTCTTGATAGTTAAAATTGTCAGAAGGACAGGAGGTCTCATCACGAGCCGGCCTGATCACTTTGGTATATCCATGTGAATGGCAATATGATTATGCGGTTACCATTCCAGCATAGTGGTCTCTTTATAGCAATGAAAAGGAAAATAATCTAAATAATAAAAGTAGGACTCTAGCTAATTTTTGGGGTTAAAAAGCAACCTTGTCGAGGCTATGAATGCCTACTGGCAGTAGTGGCTTTGCTTGTGGTATTGAAGTACTATGTTACATTTCCAAATATTGTTTATCCTGTTACGCCCTATAGATTCATTTCTAAAGTTGAACTTACCATTTGAACAAAATTTCTAAATAAATTAACCAACATGCATGGTAAACTATATCTTTATATGCATTATATCATTATTTTCGGATCAATTGATACCAACAGTCATTAACATTTACCGTCGGTCATGCATTTGTCACCTTTTCCACCTAAGGTAAATATCTCTTCACATAATGATCTAATCTTTGTTTTATCCCTTTTACGGCATTTCAAATCTTTTGACATGTATTGTTCTGATTGTTTTTTTCGTATTTACACCACTTTGATTGATTGTCTGGCTGCATTTATGACTTTCCAATGCCCTCTCCCTTTTTCTAGTGTTTTATGGGCGTGGACTCCATTTTCTAATTAGAGGGGGGATGGTCTGTGTTATGTATATCATGTGTGATGATTATTAAACTTCTTTCTAGTTGGAGGGGGGAAGGACTACATTATGAATGCGCGTGTGTAATAATTATTAAATTGTTTTCTTATTGGAGAGGGGAAGGCAAACATTATGGATAGCATGTGAATTAATTATGAAGTTGTGCCAAATACTGTTGATGAGACAAATAACATAATTTCCTTTGATATTAACTCTAAAACAACGTCACTTCTCTATTAATAGCTTTAACATTTTACAGTGTTGTTCCAAACTATGAAATTGTGAGAAGAGTGCATGCAAAAGTGCAAGTGAACTAGTGATTGAGAAACAGAAACCATGGGAGGAAAATCCATCCACAGTGAACCCATAGTACTCTGAGTATCATAACAGGCTTGTGATATTCTTGAGCGTGCTGTCTGGCTTCAATACCTGACCAAATTACAGGGATTCCATGAGGAAATAACGCTTGAATTTTTGCAGAATCTATAGAATGGACGCACAATTGTGAGAGGTAGAAACATAACAATTTATGAAGCAATTATAGCTAAAGTCTCTGGACTTCTAGTAGAAGCCACGAGATGGATGGATAAGCATGTTCTTATGTAGGATGTAGTCGCAGTATTCCAAGACCCAGATGAACAATTGGTACGCAAAGGAAAATGGGTTCACCCTACAACTTTAAGGTAGCCATGGCAGGAATTGGTGACCATTGTTCACAGGTATATCACTTATGACAGACGTCGGGATGTGGTAAAACCTCAACAACTCAAATTTTTAGCTATTCTGAAGTAGAAAAATACAGTTAATTTACCATTTTATTTAAATTCTTTACTGCATGACGTTGCTAGTTGGGTCAAAAAGGCTAAGGACCCACATTTTGTCATCAGCCATCATGGGATGATTAAATTAATCATCATTCATGGACTAGTCCAGCAGTAATTAACCTGGCATAACCTTTAAATCCTGCTTTGACCCCACCTGAAGAAAACCCAGAGATTGAACAGTAAGGGGTAAGAGTAAGAGGTCCGAAAAGGACAAGAAAAAGAAGGAATCCTTCTTTGGCCTTGAGCCCAGTAAAGCATAGGTGCTCTGCGAGGATAAAATCGTAACAACGCACCCCAATTCCGATACAAGAAGTAGGGTCATCTCACAGGCCCTCTCCAGGTCCACAAGATGACTTTTTTGCAGGAATATGAGGAAGAAGTTGCCCAAGTATTTGAGAATATGGGGGCATTCTGTGAGGAAAGGGATCCATTTGGAAACTCTGAAGGGAAAAATCATGCCCTTAACTAGTCAGCCTCTGCCGACAGTTCTGGACATGTTGAAAATTTTACATTTCATGATAATTTAGAGGGTCAGAGAGAACCAATTTCCTCTATGAATGAGCCCCTTGAGAAAGAGGCCCATGCAGAGGAAACCCTCGGAGATGGAAATCAAACAGAGGTTACTATTCCATTAGAACCCCCAGCGAAGAAAAACACTACAGAAGAAACCCTGGAGGATGAAAATCAACCAGGGGATATTATCTTAATGAAGTACCCAGAGGACAAGGCCCATATAGAAGAAGACCCTGAAAATGATAATCATTCAGGAGGCATTATTCCATTGGAGTCTCCTGAGAGAGAATCCTATGAAGAAAAAGACATGGAAGATGAGAATCCATCGGGAGACACAGTTCCATTAGAACCTCATCCTGATATTGGCACAGCTCCACCTGAACCTGAAATAAACACAATTGTGCTACCACCAATAAAAAATCCCACGATGAAGAAAAGTTATAAGGATAGATTGAGAAAGTTGCTTAAGAAGTACAGGGATCAGAAGAAAACAGTTAAGCAATTGAGAGAATGGTTGAAGGAATCAGTTAAGGTCCGGAAATTGAAACTAGAATTGGAGACCGTAGGGACCCAAACAGAACATTGTTCTTGGGAGGATATTGAAACCTAGACTGAGAGTCCTTTTGTTTGTTCAAAAGGAACCCAAATAGAGAAATGTCCTTTGAAGAACATTGAGATTCATATTGAAGGTCCTTGTGTTTGCTCAATGGAAACCCAAATGGAATTTCCCACTACAGATGTTGTTTTCCAAACCAATTCTGAAGAGAATACTTAGGAAAACAGTTGTATGCCCCAAGGAATAGTTGAAGTTGTTGTTCAAACTAATTTTGAAGGAAATTCCCAAGCAGATTGGTGTATGTCCCGAGAAGCAGCTGAGGATATTGTTCAAACTGATTCAACGATAACACAGGATGATGAAACTCAGATAGAGGAAACACATTATTACGTTCCTCTGGTAAGGGAAGTTGTTATCATAAAATTGCAAAATGAACTAGCCAAGACATAGCAGGAATTAGCTCAACATAAGGAATAAGTAGCGTTGTTATAAGTACACTTGGAATTGTGGAAGAAATTTGAGGCACTTACTGTAATAGAAGATGAGACTTTCGCCAATTTCAAAGACAAGGAGAAGAAAGTAGAAAAAGCACAAGCCAAGTTGCAGAAGGCCAAGGAGTAAAATGAATAGGTACAGTGCATTTTATGTGAGTTATACATGCACATTTTTTTCTTGGGGAACGAACTAGATAGTAATCCTAGCCCCTTCATTAGTGATATTCAATTTCAAACTTTTATTTCTTTTTCCACCAATCAGATAGCTAAAGCCTATAACACTTTTCAAAAAAGAGAATATGGTATAGACTTATGGGTTAGGGGAGAACCCACAAAACTCCTACATCTTTCTTTCCATCATAAACAGTTCATGAAATGAATAGGATTCGTGGCTCAATTAGGACCACTCGATATAGAAATCATACAGGCAGGAAAGGAATACTTTCAGGAAATTAAGGAGGGAGCTTTTTCATAAACAAGACAAAGATGGGAAGCTTCCTCTAACAATGTCAGCAACAGGGAGCCATTTGGGTATAGAATTTCAAAGCTACCTCTATTCGCCTACACAGATACAGCAATACGGTCCTAAGCATGGGTCCTGACTGGATAGGGTGTCATTACGGATGTACGATTATCTAGTACCCTCCTGATGGGTATTACAATGATTATAATTTTCCATATTATCGGGTAAACCAGGATTTTGCAGTACTTAACAGAAAAATGGTTTTAGGCTATATAAGGAAGAAGTTTATCCTGTTTATTCCTTGACACAACTGCACCTCAATCATCTTATTGCATGAGGACATGCAAAAGGGTAAGTAGGGGAGTATGTTGGGCCATGGAAAATGTATGTTTTATCCTCATATTAGCTTAATTAATCATTTGTCTTTATGTGTTTATCTTCATTTTAGGAATAAATATAGAAGAAACAATTGTAGAAGCTGGATAAAATCGATCATTAACAAATTGGGTAAATTTGGGCATGAAAAGATAACTTGTGTTATCTTTATATGCAGGAACATAAATTGGACGATTGTTGTTCAAATGACAGAACAACAATAACCAATAAAGGAAAAGCACAACGTCTTGATTACGAAGGACAATGGAAGACCAAGAGGATTAATTATATTTTGTGATGAAATCAGATTGTCAGTTGTGAAATCCTAAGGATCTCCTAATCCTGAGGATTCGCGTTTATCCATTTATCTTTCCAAGGTTATATAAAGCCATCCGGCGAAGTGAACAACTAGTTAGAAGTTTTAAGATTGTAACTATTCATTTTGGACACAGAGTACTTTCATTACTGTGACACTGTAAATCTATTATCAAGTTTAATGAAGAAGACTATGTTTTACCTATAATCACATTTTGTGTGTCTTTCGGCAGTGACTTCTGGAGACTTTGGGCCCAGCCGATAAGAGATTTACTGCTTTAATTGTGTTATATCTATTTATGCTTATTCCTATAATCGTTAGTTTGTGAAATTAGAATTATTCTAATTGTTGTGAGTATTGATGATTATGATTTTCTTTTTCCGTTCAAACTAGATTCTAGATCTTGTCATGTTTTACATCTGCATGTTAATCTTTACTGAATTGATTAGGTTAATTTAAGTATTCGATTGATGTTCGTTCTAAAGTAGTGTTACTAGAGATCTTAAGCTTATAGTTGATTTCTTTCCATGAGATGTTTGCATAGTTACTTGTTGTTCAATTGTTGTAGCTTTCCTTTGTGTTGAATGAATTATTGTCCATACGAGTTGGATTTGCTGAGTGTGATTCCTTTTATTTTCATTCTGATTCAATTCTTTGCATAATAGATTAAAGTAGATTTGAAAATACTTTAAATATTTCTTTCAGGATTGATTTGGATTGAACTTTGAAAATTAGATATTATTGCAACGATTCTAAATCATCTCATTACGAATTAGCCTCTGAATTCACTTGCATAGATAATTTTTAACATTCTTGAAATAAATAGAGTTGCCCAGGTTTGATAACTAATGTATGTATTAAGGTTTTTTTAATAGTCATCTTAGTGCACCAACAGCTTCTTCATAGGGCATAGACCATCCATCACTTTCATCCATGGGTCAGTCATGTCATTATTCCTTTCATCAGAAATTGATCCATTAGTCTTCATATGGCCTTGCTTCATGTCATGTTGCTTCCTTGGTAGACCTGCATAAACCCATCTAGATATTTGTTCAAAAATAAGAAATGAGAACTTAAATCAAAATTACTTTTGTGATGGTTTTTCCTCATGACATCTTCCAGTTGGCATTAGCATCCTGCATACATGTTGACACACCTCCCAAAAATATCCATTGTCAAGGGACTCCATCTTTTTCAGACTTCCATCAAAGTCTTCATATCTTTCCGGAATTTTTTTTAGTCAAATCTTCTTGGTCTCAAACGTTGAACGCCTTCTTCAATGGTTGCGTAGTATTAAGAACTCTTTCCTTCTTTCTTCACATATTTCATTCCCAAGAGCTTCCATTCAGAGTTTCTAAATTGTAGTTAACTACCTCATACTTCATATGAAGCTATATTATGTTGATTTCATCTAGTGCGACCCATGCCTTCCGAAAACCTTTCATAGGAGGAGATTCCTTTCCTTTGATCATGCTTCTCAAATCCAGTAGTGATCCATGTTACCTGCAACCATACAACATACATTTATAATATTGAATACAAGAATACATACCTCATTTACCTTTAGGTCATCTAGGCTTCTTTCAACAACTTCCTTGATTGAAAAGAGCTTCATCCCCTTGATCTACTTCATCTCTTATATCATCATAACATCATCCCATGAATTCTACAAGTTGGATTTCCTGATGAAACACTTCCTTTCTAGAATCGTGAACCCTCTAATGAGGATTCTATCAGAGAATCTTGAGGATATTTCATATCCCTATCCAGTAGATGTTTCCTTTTTACTTGATGTATGATGAGACTTGTCATAGATAACTTCTTCCTTTCCTACTTGAGCTTTAAATGAGGGCACCAAGACCTATGTCTTTCATAGTTGACTGCCATAAAATTTTGTTCTAGTTGTCCTGTCATGAGATCTTGGTTCTAATTATTTTCCTCTTCCAGCTTCCTCCACTTCTTTGGTGAAATGGACTTCTTCTCTATCTTCCTTGTTATTTCCCTTTTTGTACTTAGTACAATATTTCCTATAATGCCCATAGAATTGAATCTTAGTTATGTTCTTCTTTCCTTTCAACAAATGCCTGAATACCTTTTTTTCCCTCAACATGTCTTCTTCTATCCTGCATAGAAACCATAATTTGTTGAATGGGATAGCCTTGTTATCCTCATAGACATTTGTTACCTTGTTCTTCAGTTAGTGCATTTAGAAAAATGAGGACTATCTCTCCCAGATCTTATAATTGAGATCTTATGAAGATAACCCTTTATCCTTTGATACCTTCAATTTGTGTAGATCAGGTCAAAGTGGTATGACCTTTCTTCTCACATCTTCAGAGAATAGTTTTACCAACTTGTCATATATCTCTTTGATGTCTCCAATCTTGATATATGGGGATTAGTGGACCTTTGACTAATTTCATAAGAATCCCTTGAGCCACTTGATCCCTTTCCATGTATTCAGATAATGCTTGACCTTTAAATGGTTTGGAGAATTTTCCATTGAAATGACTTCATTTTCTTCAAGGACTATGTCTATCGTTATTTTCCATGCAAGGAAGTTCGATGACCCAGCCAACTTATAGATCTCCTTGCAAAACGAAGTCATTTTACTATATTATATTATATAACGAAAGATACTTACCTGACAAGTGAAGACAAACTTTTCAACTTGATCACTTTGATGGTGGTTGAAGAAGATGCATTAGTGCCCCTTTTGGATGATCTTCTTCCAAATGAAAAGCCCTTCTTCAATGAAAGGAGATTTCTCCTTTCATGATGGCAGCGCTTTTAGATCTAGTTTCCTTTATCGATGGTGATTGATGAGGATGTTTTGATGTTTCCTCGAATGATATTATTCAACGATAAGGAGGGGATATTTTCTTCAATGAGATGGAACTTGCCTTATAAATTTTGAAGATGATGACAATGCCTTCTAACCTTCAAGATACTTTGACTTCTTTGGTGATGAACGAGTGTAGATCAGAAATGCTTCTAAGGTTTCGACTTTATCTAAGATGATGTGATCTTATTCCTTGAAGTCCTTCTCTTGGATGTTTATACTTTGGGCTACCTTAGACTTTGTAATATCCCTAGTGAAAAATCCATGTAATAAAAGCTTAAAATATTAACCACGGTTGATGGACAATTATTCCAAGATGAATGTTAGGCAAGACATCCTAGGGGGTGTTCATTTGGTTGTTTATGGCTAAGGAAATTGGAAAATTAAATGGATAAGGCTTTGGAAAGGAAAAATGGAATTTTTGGCACATCTATTTATGAAAATAATAGAAATTAGGAGAAAAGGGAGGTGAAAGGTCACAGGTTGCATGTGAGAAGGAAATTGAAGAAAAATAATGGAAAATGAAGAAAATGGAGGCCTCATTCATAAAAAGGATTCTGAGGATTAGTTGGTAACCTTTTTTCAATTGAGTTTTTAAGCTCTCTCAATATTCCCTCTCTCCCCCTCACTCTTGGACACTTAGAGTTTTCTTGGAGCACTTTGGCATTAGAGCAAGAAAGGCAAAGAAGGCAAGAGGAAGCAAAGATCACATAGGGAAAGGGAGGATCTAGCTGAAGCAAGCTTCATTTCAAGTATCATATTTCATGTGAATTTTCTTTTCTAGATTTGTTATGCATGGGATTTCATGTGGTTATTTTCTATCATGGCATGGGTTTTGCCAGGTGTGACAGTGTTCTTCATCCTAGCCTTGCCATTTCCTGAAAGCGTTGATGAGATTGGTTCTCATATTTAGTTAATGTAGGATGGCCTGAGTGGGTCTCTGAAATGAAAAACACATGGCCTATTGGTCCCTGAACTAGATTACGGATCATGGTAAAGCCACTGGCCTAGTGACTCATGAACCATATTGTGGGTTGTGGTAAAGCCAAGATTGTGTGCCTCGGTAGGCCTAGGAATACTTACTGGTGAATGGCAAGATATATGGTAAATTTAAGTGGTATATTTCTCTCCTTTGTGCCTAGTAGTCCTGGGAGGGGATGTATGGTAAATCCTATAGTGTGTGTCTTAGTGTAGCTCCTAGTGATCCTTGGATCGGACTATGGATTACAGTAAAGCCTGAGAGAATATGAGGCACTCATATTCCTCATAATGTAGGTGGAGAACTCCGGTGGAATCCATACTTGTTTAGTGTTTTGGTTTGTTCTATGAGTGCAACATTCATGCTTAGAATATGGCACGGGAGTGATTGGCTGAAGAGAGACTTGGCTCAACAATCTATGGTCGGGTGGAACGTGGTATTCCCATCTATGGTTGGCTTATTGCATCATTAATGAAAGGAAATTTCTCCTTGTATTTCTAAGAGTATTTTGATCGATTATATGTGGTCTATATGGTTGTACTTTCATGAGTATTTATGTTGTTATTATGTTGGTTATATGTGTGTTTTTTTTACAGCAACTATGTATGCCTCTCAAAAAAAAATTACTTGTAAATCAATGGATAATGAATCTATGGCCTAATAGATGGTAATGCATCAAATGCCATGAGGGAATAATGGTTCATAGCGATTCTCAGATAAGTGTGAGATCCCTACGCTTAATTTTGTTGTTTACACCTCTAGGTTACATTTTGATGATAGGTTTGATGAAATTCCTATCATGGCAAGTAGGGGTCTAATTAAGGTCTTGTTCAACTTATTACTTTTGCATCGTTGTTTCCTTGTTCTTTTATTGTCCTGAGTTATCGTTCCATTCTGGGTAGTGACCTAGGCTCTGGGCCTAAAAAAGTGGCTCAAATATCAAGGTCAATGGCATAGCAATGACAAATTTAGTCTCTGATCACTGGAAAGCAAGCTTGTGAGAGCGACTTTGGGTTTATGGATGCTCTTTTGCCTATAGCATGGGAGTGATTGAGGCCTAAGATGTCCAGAACATCAGTGGGACACAGGGACAAGATGTTTGAGTGCCTCACATGTCTCTTGAGGGTTATGTGGCTCATGTGGATAGGTTGGTTGATGTGTTCCATTGATTCCAATTCCTTAAGGTCACATAGGAGGTCAAATCCAATCATAGTAGCCTCTCGTCGCATGTTGTTGAGAAATGGCAACAAGAAATTACAGTTTAAATTTGTCCTTGAATTTAAACTGTGAATTAAAATCGCATTATATTCTCATATCAACTTGTAAATAGTTAATTAAGTTTAATTAGCTTAGGAATTTCGAGTTGGAAGTCTTTCTGAAGTCATGTATATGTTCTCCCTAAGTTTTAGGGGTCCCGTATGAGTTTAAATTGAGTTGTAAATTAGATCACTCAGTTTATTAAGTTATGTTCAGTTAAATTTGTTCCAAATTGTTTGAGGAACTAATAGAGAGTTAGCAGTCAGTTGGTGCATTAGTGCATCCACAAGTGTCACTCTAGTTAACTGAAGATTCCCTCATCAGAAAATCATGCATGTCGATTTTGAGAAAGACCCAATTGAGACTAGAGTGCAGGGACAGTGTACTATCAATTGTGCGATTTACTAAGTTGTAAATATCATTCATGCAATCAGAGAAGGACCTATGTTTAGATTGCAAATTTTTGGAAGCATGAATTCCATTTAAATACGAGTTATTCATCCTAGGAATTACACAAGAGATTAGGGGCTTGGAGAGCTGCTAAATAGGCTAAAGGTTTGGCTTGAGCTAGCTTATGAGCTGAGAGAGTTGAACATACTTGTGTTGAATTGTTCTAGAGAGAACAAGCTTTGTATATTCACTCATATTTCTGATATATGCAATGCAGATAGTGAGGTTTTGAGTAGTGGATTTCCCCAAATACATCTTGTGTTATGTGCCATTGATTTATCTTCTTCTTGTTCATACTGTTTTCATCGATCTATTAGCTTCCACTGGTTGAAAGTAGAAGTAGATTCTTGTCTTATGCTTTAGAAAATTGCATGAGCTGGTGAATCTACATGATTTTCTACATGATAGCGGAGCTTAGAACAGTATACTAGAAGAGATTTCAAAGTTTTGAGTTTCTGGTTATAGATGAAATTCGAATTTGCAATACATACTTCACAATTGGCAGATGGCATTCTACAGTTTGCGCCTCGAGTATGCCTTGAAAGGAAGCTCGAATTTTATAGCCTGGAGGGACAAAATGGAGGCTATGCTAGAGGATAATAGATTGAAGGAATTCCTTGATCATGAAATTCCTACGCCAACAGCATCAGATGCACAGAATTTGGCCACATGAAAGAAGTGTGCGGCGAAGGCGAGGCGGATAATCCTTGAGGGAGTTCGAGACCACATTGTCTAAAGTCTCCATGGCAAGGAAACTCCATATGTTATGTGGAAAACATTGTTGGACTTGGATCAGAACAGCAGTGACCAAAGGAAATTGGCATTGAAGGACAAACTTCGAAAAATCAAAATGGAGAAAGGAAAGACGATTCCAAAATACTTGACCAAGTTCACTCAATTTCATGATGAACTTGGAAGTGTAAGAATCATGGTTTCCTAGGATGATATGGCAAGTCTTACTCTTTTAGGACTCCCAAAGATTTGGTATAGTTATTATGACTCTATCAATGGTCGGGAGAAGTTATCGAATTGGGAACAACTGTGGTAAGATTTCATGCAAGAGGAGATCAGGAGGAACACCAAGGATGGCTCTTCATCAAATACTGATGATGAAGAGAATTGTGCCTTAGCAATTAAAGCAAAGAAGGGGAAAGGGAAAGCATACCATTCCAAATTGGATTCTTATCATGGAAGTAAGAAGAAAGACATGACGAAAGTTAAGTGCTTTCATTGTCATGAAACGGGCCATTTTTCTACAAATTTTCCACTCAAGAAGTCCAAGAAGAAGTCCTCAAGAGGAGCGGCGAGTGAGGCTTTGGCCTCTCAATTCAAATTGGACTTTTCCCTCATTGCATGCATGGTGTCATAAATGACGGGAAGTGTATGGTACTTAGAAAGTGGAGCTTCATTCCACATGAATGGGGAGAAATATCTCCAAATGCATATCGAGATGAGTGACGATAGGAATTATAGTGTTACTGGATTTGTTGGACACCTAATCCTCTATGGGTTGGTGTAGAATGTGAACAGCCATGAGAGTGCAAGAGACCTTGGGATGTGGAACCCAACGGTCACATGAATGTACTATAAATGTATATCATTTTCAATAATAGATACATAATCATGTTTATCATTTACACTTTGTGTTCGCCATGTACGTGTCTAACATGGTATCAGAGCTACCGTTAGGCCTAGGCATTTTCAGATATTGTCAACGCTACATTATTTCGAGAATTTGTTTGTCATTTCCCTATTTATAGAAATATACTAATGTTGCTCTGTTGTACCTGGGCCCTCTAGCAGACTATTTCATTTTGTGAATGTATATGCATTGAATCTCTTTCTTTTAATTGTGTTAGTTCATATGCTGAATGTATATGCATTGTATTCATGTATGTATTCAAGGTCGTTTCTCTGTCTATCGGTTGCTTCTGCCCTGTCAGCCCTGTCAAAATTCTGCTAATAAGCGTTGGTTGAATTCGTTGTGCATTGTATTATTACCACAATCAACTTCGGCTCCTACACATAGTTCATACCTTGAGCCCCTCGCTCTCCCCACTGCGCAGCTCTTTGGGCCTCGGAGTCGGCACCCCTGGGCACCTCTCAAGTGGCTCCATTCTCTCGCACTGTATGTGTATATGTGAAAGCTTTGTATTGTATCAATATTTTAAGGTGTATCTCCCTGAACAGTTGACACTCGCAGAGTTGGTTCAACTCTCATACTAGTCCTCGCTGTCGCATTCTACTCCTTACCGTGTTGCGGTATCTCACCTCTCTGTCGACTCCCCAAGAACCTCAGCTTCAACTCTTACTTAGCTTGTTGGCATAAAATCTATAGGATATGCCTTGTTAGCCTCTATAACACATGGAAGTTTCAAATATATACAAGAATCAACAATCTCAACACAAGTTGGGTTCTCACAAGCTTTCTTTGCCTTGATACGCTGACCTTCTACAAGAGTATTTTTCAAATTTATGTAAACAAGATAAATTATAATCCATATTTTTATGCTTGGTTGAACCTCCCCCATAATTGTATCAGATATGCTTGATCGAAATGTGGCAAGAAAGCCTGTAATTGCTTGGCCTCCAAGTCTCCATACCATTGTGCTCGGCCTCCAGCAGGCCTCCATGCCTCTGCATTAAATATGATGAAGAATGTGCACTAGAAACCACTCTTCCTATGAACATTTCAACTTCTGTAGGCCCTTTGGCTATCCCAATTTCAAGTCCTGTACAGAAATGTGAAGAGCGATGAAGCAAAAGCATGGTGATACCTCTGGTGCGGTAAGTTGTTCCACATGCTATCTTTCTTCCAGGTGTTAAATATTCCCACAAAGATTAACAAGGGTACTGGTGAAATTATAACACATGTGGAGCTTATTAAGAAGGGAGATAAGGTCAGTTCTTCCGAGGCAGCTTTGCTTGCGAAGCTTGGCATTAGGCCATTTTCGTATGGATTGGTTGTGAAGATTGTATACATCGATGGATTGGTATTTGATCATGAGGTTCTGGATCTCACAGAGGATGATTTAATAGAGAAACTTGCTGGTGGTATTTCTACTGTGACAATTGTTGGGTCTAAGAATTATCCTTAAACTACATCCACTTTCACTCCATTCAACATCCACGTTCTCTCCATTCATACATTTTCTCACCTCTATTCCACCACCATGTCATCACATTAGCTTCACTTTCATCATTAAATGGGTTATCATTGTGTTTTCCAAAACATTATTAATTCTTAGTATTTTAAAGAGAATTTGTGGTTAAACTTTAGAAAATAATATCCATATACTTATACCTAAAAAATAATATGAGTTTGTTGACATGTGTAGGTATAAAGGAAGCTTCTAAGGCACCTTATGTGGCACTCTATGTTCAAATTCGAATTTGAGGAGATCATGGACCTCATGGATAAGATCATGGACCTCATGGAGAAGACCATGGAGGATAGGGTTATGTGTCACCATTGGTTGAGAGATATGTGGGTTTGAAGAGGGAATAGTGGATCATCATTATGAGTTTTTTATCTCATCTTGTTGTATAAATCGGAGTGCTATCTCCTTCATTTGTAATCTTAATTTTTAGAATTTTAGAATCTAGTCCCTTATTTGTAATTTAGAATCTTAGTATCTTATAGGTTGGTAATGAGAAGTTAGATTTGAGAATCATTGTAATGGTTGTAATTGCAATTTGCAATTAATGATGAATAAAATGGAGCTTCTTTGATCCTCTACGTTTGACTTCTTTGTTGGTGTGTATCTAGTCAATTTAACGTCTTAAATTGCTCTACATAAATTATCAATCCGAGTATCGTAAACTGATGAAGTGTGGTGCACCATATGTGCTTAGTTAACCTTTTTCTTACTTCGTTATTTTATAGATTTTATTTTGTTTTGGGGTTTTGTTTTTGTTGATCTCCTAAAGTGTCTAATGCGAATGGAAATCCTATTCTAAGGTCTTAAGTATACTTTTAAAGGTCAAGTATGGATGTAGATTTCAAGACAAGGTTTATGTCCCTAATGGTAACTTCCAAAACTTAGCACTTCAAAAGATCTCAAAACATGTTATTGATGGAATTAGTACTTAAACAAAAGTGTAAGTATGCAGCTACTTCAATCAAAAAAAATATGAAATACTGATCATGAAATCACTATCTCTACTGCTTGTCTAAATACGGAAATAAAAGTTAAGCTATTGCACTCAAACAAATCAAAACTGCAAACTAATAAAAACTAAAATCAAATCACAACATTCATATTTCGATCCCTCGCCAGTTAGTCTAGCTATGGATTTCGGAGGTAACCATCAATGACATGAGCAATCCAATATCTAATTGCAGAAAAGTAAACTAAAATCAAATCACAACATTCATATTTCGATCCCTCGCCAGTTAGTCTAGCTATGGCTTTCGGAGGTAACCGTCAATGAAATGAGCAACCCAATATCTAATTGCAGAAAAGTAAACTAAAATCAAATAACAACATTCATATTTCGATCCCTCGCCAGTTAGTCTAGCTATGGCTTTCAGAGGTAACTGTCAATGAAAGAGCAATCTGATATCTAAACTAACTAACAAAGCAAATGAATAACACTGAAATCAAAGCATAACTGAAATTGAAAAGCTAAAAAAAAACAAAGTCAGCAGAGAGGTAAATCTCATGTCACTATTTGATGCAAAAACATGTAAAGAAAAAAACTAATCTAGAATCAACCGGTTGAACACACTTACATGAATTAAAATTGCATGAATGGAAAATCTAAACTATCAAACTTGAAAGCAATCAAATGACATAATGAAATCAAAGAAAAATTACAAAATAAAATCTACTCTACCTTACATTCTAATGTGCTCCATGACATCTACTCACATCTCCTTCCATGTTGAGAAAATCAAATCTTTATTAAAATTCTTCA
>APFE031363814.1:35499-51915 GCA_000404065.3 Pinus taeda
AAGGAGAGAGATCTCCTATTTATACAAAAAGATGAGAAGCCATCTCATTAATGAGAGTCCATGAATCTCTCCCTCTACCTCTAGAGTCCTAATCAAAATAGGAATTGATAAGACACATGTCTTCTTAGAGTTACAATATAATTAGGATATGTGACACATATCCTCATGATCCCATGATTCTTTCCACTCAAATTCGAATTTGGCCTTAGAGTGCCACTTAAGGGTCTTCTAGAAGCCTCCTTTCAACCTACACATGTCAACAATCTCAACCCATTTGTTAGGTATAAGCATATGCACATTATTTTCTAATTTTTACCCACAAATTCACTTAAAAGGCTTAGAATTAATAAAGTTTGGAAAAACATAAATGTGGCCCAATGATAATGAAAGTGGGATGAATGTGGTGACATAGCAGTGAAATGGAGGTGATATAATGGACATAATAGTGAAAGTGTAATGGAAATGAATGACATTTTCAAGACTCAATAGTGTGCTTGTGAATCCTTGGAAGGATCCCCATTGCCTAGCAAGTACACTTTTATTTTGGTAGGCTTTTATTTTATGTTTGTTTATGAATTTCATTAGATTAAATTATTAGGTTCATATGTTTGAAATATTAATGAATGACTTTTCGTAAGAAAGTATTAATGTTTCCTTTAACGAATTTGATTTGTTATTTAATGTTTGATTTCATTAGTTTAAGTTTCTGATTTATATACATGAATAGTCTCTTGTAAGAGAGCTTTAATATTTCATGCAATCAATCAAAATTAGGTTTTGTTGATTAAGATGATTGGAAATATTAATGAGAATTCTCCTGTAAGGGAGCCTTAATATTTCTTACCCTTATCACAATGTCCCAATGAAAAACCTCCTGTAAGGGAGCTTTGGCATTTCTTCACCTAGCTTAGTCTAGTTTGTTTCTAAGTCCACATACAGTGGATGTTCCTCGAAGTTTTACTTACCTGGGTTGATAGTAAATGAAACTCTAGTTTGCATCCACATTTTAGAACCAACATTTTGGCGTTGTTGCTAAGGAGGATCATTTAGAGATAGACTTAAGAAGTTATTTTTACTGCAGTTTCTTCTTATGGACTAACTTGTGAAACCTGGTGATAGCAGGATCTTCTTAAAGGAGTTCAAGTTTGAGCTTTTTGAATTTTTTTTTCTTGTACTTAGTTTCAAATTCAGTCTTTTTAGACCCCTTATTTCTTACTAATCCATATACGGATGAGAAAATTGAAGATCTTGAACAAGTACTTCTTGGAGAGAAAGGACAATATTGAGGATTGGTTTCAAAAGAACCTTGCGCCAACTCCAAGAATAAGACAGGTTACTCACACGTTTACAAATCATAAGTTAAAAATTTTAATTCTTGATGTGAGCATTTTCGACTTTTTAGTCTGTAGGTGGCTTCACTGGAACCATTATTTCGCCTAGGAAATTAAAAATAAAAATAAAAAAACTTTCAAGTTAAAGGTAGAATAGATTAGAAAAAATAAAATGAGATCTCATAGATTTTTTCCTTTAGTCTTGTTTTCAACAAAAAAAAAAATCATCCACGTTTCTCATGAATAAATTTAGGTAAGAACCACTTCATCCATGCTAACCTACAAAAATAAAAATAAAAACAAATCAATATGTTAGTATGTTCTCTTCCTGCGCTTTGAGAAATCAGGAAGATCGGAAAATCTCTTGACTTATTTTCAAAATTAAATAAAAAAACTCTTGCTCGAAATTTGCACAAATCATTAAAACTAAACAAGAATGCTTTCAATAATGATAAATCATATCAAAGCTATTTCCAATTTGTTTGATTACACAATGTATTACATTGATGGAAAACGTGGGTTTTGCAAACAACAAATGAAAATGAATATGCCCAATAAGGAATTGGGAATATATGGAAAATGCCAATGGCTATACTTTTGTGCTACCAAAGTGTAGTGTAGGTTTTGTTGGCCACTAGAAAGGGTCTCACTTATTTGTATGTATGACTTTTACCATCGTTGAATCATATCTCCCTATTATAAGATTGGTGCTTCCCATAGACTTTGACTGATTCCAGGTCTCAATCTAACAAGGAAACCTCCACACTATGCTGAACAAGCATACTGTGTGGTAAATAAAATCAATGCAAAACTGATTTGCACAGAAAATGATAAATTTGCAAAATAGATTTGCACAAATTTGCACATGGAAATTGAGAAAACAACCTACATATAAATTGAAAAATAATAGCAAACCACTGTATGACTTGCTATATTCCTATGCCTATATAGCTCTGCTTTACGATTTTGGCTGTACAGATCCATATGAAATTGTACAGAATTACTGCGTACAATTCTGTTGCATTGTATTCTCGCTCTCTTTATCTTATGCTTTGCTAAAGGGGAAGGCATATCCATATGAATATGCATTGAACAACAGCTCCCAGCTCCCAACGTTGAACTTCTCTATGGGTTTAACATCCATATGAATAACTTTTCTATCCAGTCACTGGGTAAGAACTCGATCACGAGCATTTGAATCAAATACCAATCTCTCAAACCGCACCAGCAACAGCAAAAGACACTAGCCCAGACTCCAACAAAAACACAGCAAAGAAATGCAACCTCTGCAAAAGCACCAATTTTAAAAATCAATTTCTGATTGAACCGGGGTGAAATTGAAAAACGAAGGAATGGGTTTTTTATAGAAAGGAATAATTTACATAACCCATAAATAATTTCCAAGGATTCCTAACGGTTTGAGAGAAAATCGCGGTTCTTCGAGACCCTTTCATTCATGCTTAAGTAAATGTTTGGTGTGAATGTGCTTGAGTAAACTGTGAAACTTGTTCCAGCTAGTGAACTGTCGAACTTGAGTTGTAAATGATTATTGGATTCCTACGCTCAGTAAGAATTCCAATATCACGTTGGATTCACTGGAAACGCTAGCATACAACCCAGAGATTCATCTGCGTGTGAAGCCAGTGTAGGTTTCAACCTCGTACAATAATTACTTGCATACAAATTCTAAAACATAGAAAATAAACAATGCGAGAGCATAACACTTAAAACCCATATACACAGAGATTTTCCCCTGGATCCCAAAACTGGGACTACCAGCTTGATTTTTCATTATGTTCCTTTCATTATTAAAATACATATTTATACATGCCAAATCATCCAATATCATGGACCGAAAACCATCGCGTCCAATACCGTGGACCGAAAACCATCGCGTCCAAAAACATGTGCGAAAATCATGCACAAAACCATAGGTGGGTCTGCCCAACCTAACATAGGTTCCAAAACCAAAATTTTCCAGGGCGCTCCCCCGGACCCCATAAAGTGGGGTTATGGGTGCCCTTCAAACCCCCTGTTAACTACATGCAAAGAGTATAACACAACCAACATTCTCCCACTTGTTGTTTTCTTTCCACAGGGGCCATAAGAGAGCTTAGTGATTTTCCCAACCCTAAAATGCCCATTGTCTCTCTAGACCAAGAGAACTTCTCAGAGCTCACAGATTTTGTCAATGCATCTGCAATATTCTTCAAAGTGTCCACCTTTACTAGCAACACCTTTTTGTATTCTTTCATATCCCTCACAAAGTGATACTGAACATCAATGTGCTTTGTCTTTGAATGATATGTAGGGTTCTTTGCTAAGAAAATTGCACCTTGGCTGTCACAGTCTATCCTTATAGCTTCCTGTACTAACCCCATACTTGAACACAATCTCTGCAACCAAACTGCTTCCTTGCTTGCATGAGTGGCTACTATGTATTCTGCCTCTGTAGTTGATAGTGCCACTACAGATTGTTTCATACTCATCCAACTGACTGCACCTCATAATAGGTTAAACACATACCCACTTGTATATCTTCTATGATCTAGATCTCCAACCCAGTCTGCATCAACAAAGACATGAATATCCAAGACTCTGTTCAATCCTGGTCTTCCTTGGTAGCACAAACTATAATCACTAGTGCCACTCAAATACCTGAAAACCTGCTTCACTGTTGTCCAATGCTCCTTTCCTGGTTTTGACATAAACCTGCTCAATACTCCCATTGTGTGTGCAATGTCTAGTCTAGTATAGACCATTGCATACATCAGCCTACCAACTGCACTTGCATATGGAATGTGGGACATGTCCTCTTCCTCTTCTTGTGTCTTGGGACACTGTTCAGCAGATAACCTCACACCTACAAGAATAGGAACCTTCACTGGTTTATTATCCTGCATATTTAACCTCTACAATATTGTCTCGACATACTTCCTCTAGTTTAACCAGAGCTTCCTCTTTGCCTGATCTCTTTTAATTTCCATGCCCAAAATATAGTTTGCGGCACCAAGATCTTTCATGTCGAATTTGGAGGACAATTGGGTCTTCAAATCTTGGATAATTTCTTTGTCATTTCGAACCAACAACATATCATCCACATACAAGACCAAATAAATAACACGTTCATCAATTAATTTAAAATACAGATAGTGATCTTATTTCCTTCTGGTGAAGCCAAGTCCCTGTATAAATGTCTTCTTTGCTTTTGGTGAAGCCAAGTCCCCGTATAAATGTATCAAATTTCTGATACCACATCCTTGGGGACTATTTTAACCCATATAGAGACTTCTTTAACTTGCATACCAGTTCTTTCTTACCCTTCACTGCAAAACCTTCAAGTTGCTTCATGTAGATCTCCTCTTCCAGATCCCCATGAAGAAATGTTGTCTTCACCATCCATCTGTTCTACCTCAAAATCAAAAGCAACAACAATAGATAAAAGTAATCTAATAGAAGTTACCATGGAAATAGGAGAAAAAATATCACCAAAATCAATTCTCGGCACCTGGGAATAACCTTTCGCTATCAGCTGAGCTTTGTGTTTCTCCATCTTTCCTTTTGCATTTGTCTTCTTCTTACTATCAATGGGTTTCCTTCTAGCCGACAACTCCACCAAATCCCAAGCCTCATTTTTGTGTAAATATGCCATTTCATCAACCATGGCCTCTTCATAGAGTTTTCCATCCTCTAAATCTACTGCTTCCTTCAGGATTCTGGGATCATCATCAGTAACAGATAAAGCAAAATTTGGATAGAAAGTAGATGGAATATACCTTTTTGGCTGCCTTCTTTCTCAAACTGATCATTTGACACCAAGAGTTTGTGGCTCTTCATCTTCTAATTCCTCCTCTGCTGTAGAGTCTGATAATTCCTCCTTAAGCTCAAACTCTATCTTCTCAGGTTCCTTTGGTTGGACTTCATATTTAATAACATATTTCGCCTCTCTGAACACCACATCTCTGTTGTACACAACCTTCCTTGTTACTAGGTTCCAAAGCTTATAACCCTTTAAACCATCCTTATACCCAATAAAGATGCACTTTTTAGATTTACTATCCAACTTGGTTCTTCTCTCCTTTGGAACATGTACATATGCATCACATCCAAATACCCTCAGACGTGAAATTGAGGATTTCTTGCTAGTCCATGCCTCTTGTGGAGTCTTATCCTCCAACATTGATGAAGGTGATCTGTTAACCAAGTAACATGCTGTCTGCACCACCTCTGCCCAGAGTTCTTGTCCTAACCCGATACCACTGAGCATGCTTCTTGCCCTTTTCATCAACGTCTTGTTCATTCTTTCTACAACTTCATTTTACTTAGGTGTGTATGGAATATTCCTTTGCCGTGCTATACTACACTTCTTACAGAATTCTTCAAATTCCTTACTACAAAACTCTGAACCATTATTTGTCCTTAGCAATTTTATCTTCTTCTCTTTCTGGTTTTCCACCAGAGCCTTAAATTCTTTAAACCTGTCAAAGACTTCAAATTTCTTCTTAAGGAAATATATCCATGTATTCGTTGAGAAGTCATCTACAAATGATACATAGTACACAAACTTACCTAGTGATGGAAGCTTCAGAGGTCTAAACACATCACTGTGAACAAGTTCTAATATATGTTTCACCCTCTTACCACCAGAGGGGAAGCTTATTCAATTCTGCTTCCCATATACATAATTTTCATAGAAATCAAAATCTAGAGAGTTGTTACTCATACCTTCTACATACCTTTACCATGAAGTATTCAATGACCCTTCTCTCCAATATGTTCAAGCCTTTGATGCCACAACATTGTCTTCTCTCTAGAGACCACTAGATTTTCTGCTCCACTTTCAGGAACCATAGAACTCTTACACCTATCAACAACAATGTTGCCTTGCAGCTTGTAGAGAGTTCCAATCCTAACTCCTCGCATCAATACCAGTGCTCCCCGAACCATCTTGTAGGTATCCTTCTCAAACAATATTTTCACACATGCATCATCTAGCTTGCTTACAAAAATCAGATTTGTGGCCAATGCAAGAATATATAGAACACCCAGAAGTGTTCTAACCCTTCCAGCTTGCAACTTCAACTTTATTTTTCCGCAACCAACATTTCTAGACTTCATGTCATCTCCCAAGAAGAAATCACCACCATCATATTTCTCATACTCGTAGAACCACTCCCTATGGTGAGTGAAGTGAAAGGATGCACCTGAGTCAATCAACCATGCCCCATGATCTACATGTGTACTTGAAGAAGCCAAGTACACATCCCCACCTTCATGTGAGGTGGTTTTCGCCTCTATAGAAGGAGCATCATCAGATCCATTTCCTTTATCAAGAGCTTTAGATTTACAATCCCTTTTGTAGTGCCATTCCTTTCCGCATTTCCAGCACACCACCTTTACAAGTTTTCCTGGAGATTTAGATCTCCCTCTAGATTTAGACAAGGCATCACCATTCTGGCTCTCCATATTTTTTCATCTCATCTCCTCTGTCATCAAGGATGAAAGTATTTCATCAAACTATAAGGCAGTTGCATTGCTACCTATTGCAATAACCAGACTATCCCATGAATCTCGTAGAGAACAAAACAAACTGATGCACTTATCTTCATCTAAAATTTTAATATCAACAGATAACAACTGACTTACCACAGTATTAAATGCATTCAGATGCTCTTTCACAGAGTCTCCATCTTTCATCCTCAGGTTATACAACTTTTCTGTAGGAAAATTTTATTTACCAAAGACTTAGATTGGTACAAAGTCCCTGACTTGTCCCACAAAGCCTTAGCTATAGCTTCCCCTGATATATTCAAAAATAATGAAGCTAAGACACACAATCGTATTGTGCTCTTTGCCTTCTGATCCAACTTCTTCCATTCTTCATCGGACACTTCTGTTGGTTTAGTACATGGATCTATCATGATCCACTAATCTTTATCCACCCACAGATCTTCCATCTTGAGTTTCCACAACTCAAAGCTCTGACCATTAATTTTCTCGATCTCTATATTTCCACTGCTTTCAATCTTCTTTCACAACCAGAATCGATCCCACAAATCTTCCGCTGAATATGGTCTACCACAAGCCCGAGAAAAACCCCTCAGCAGCAAAGTCGTCCCCTTGAGGCCAAAACAACTCCGATACCAAATGTAGGTTTTAACCCCGTACATACATTACATGCATACGAATTCTAACAATAGAAAATAACCAATGCGAGAGCATAACACATAAAACACATATACAAATTTTCTCCTGGATTCCAAAACTAGGATTACTAGCTTGATTTTTCATTATGTTTCTTTTAATATTACAATACATATTTATACATGTCGAAGCATCCAATACCATCGTCCGAAAACCATCGCTTCCAAAACCATGTGCAAAAACCATGTACAAAACCATAGGTAGGTTCACCCAACCTAATATAGGGTCCAGACAATTTTTTCCCCTACCCCCCTTAAAGCCACCGGATAAGGGGGGCTCTCGGTCCCCCCTGTGACTCCCCCGCTGCACAATCGACACAATGAAGCGGGGGTTCCATGCCCCCTCTAACCCCTTGGTTAACTACGTGGGCTAGTTGTGGAAAGAATATAACACAACCCAACAAAAATTACTTTAGATGAGAACTAGGACAACCTGTAGTAATTCTTGTAAAAACTATAAGAAACCTTGTAGCGGTTCCTATAGTACTAGAAGAAACCCTCCTAAAACTACATGAAACCCTGTTAAAACTATAGGAAACCCTCTTTAAACCCGTTTTGACTTCCCTGCCTTTATCCCATTTCTATAACATCTTTTATGCCTTTGACAAAAGCTAGAAAGAGCTTCGAGACCTCTTGGAAAGCCTCTTTTCATCACTTCAGTTTGAGTTCTATTTTGATGGTGAATGACTTATTTCCTTTTGTTGCCTTCTTCTTCTCTTTTGTGGCCTATGTGATTTCCTCATGGACTTGGAGTTCTCTTTTTTGATTAGGTCTCTCTTAGGAACTTCCATTTTTTGTTTTAACACAATTTGTACTAAAATTCATCCTTCTTGTAGCAGTCATTCCTCCTCTTTTAGGGTCTTCTAACTATATGGGAGGACAATGATGTTATATGCTCAAGGGCTAGGATGATGATGCTAGGGCTCAGAGGGAGTAGTGTAGGTTTGTGAAAATGGAGAGGTTGTTATGTTTGTATGTTTCAAAAAATCTTTAGGATGAGACAAGGTGTAGGGTTTGTTCTTGAAAAATATTAATTTTTTCTTATGAAATGGGATGGATGAATGATGGATAGATAGTGGATATGAAGTGGATGGAGGGCTTGGAGTGTTGTCGTGAATTGTCTTTGCATAATTTTTTTCTTTTAATTGTTGTTCCCATTCCTCAAAATCATCACCCTTCACAATTTGGTGTTTCCACATTGGATGAGTGAAGGAGTGAGTTGCAATTAACTAGTTGAAGGTGGTTGATATTGTTGACACATCCTTAGCTTATAAAACCTCATATCTCATGCATTGACAACAAATTTATAACTATGATATGTTGAAGAAAAGAGGTCAATAATATTGAATATGTGTACCTACCTGATGGTTTTTGGAGAGGTATGCATGATGCTGCCGAGATGATGATCGATCGTTACTTCCCTAGAGGTGCTAATTTTCTTTACTTACTTCTACAAAGGTCTTCATATCTTGTTGATTCATTATTGTATGCAATTTTATTTCAAGTGTTCAATCTTTTGCTGGTGGAGTGGATGGACTGCTTCCTAAGGAGGGTGTTCGTTATGAAACCAACTCACAAAAAGATAGAAAATATAGATCAATGCCTTATAAATAAGCCTCTTTGAGGGGGTAACCTCCTTTACATTACACAAATGAAAAATTCTTGGATGATACAAATGACAAGATATCCTTTCTATATATAGGATTCTAAGGGGTCATAATATAATCAAAGTCGACATAACAATAATAATATAAGGGCACAATAATAACAATATGGGGAATACATGGGAACAACAATATAATAAGGGGGTTGCACTAATAAAAATAAGGGGTTACACTAGTAGTATAGGGACCTAACATACCCCTCTCCTTCAAAAAGTGTTGTCCTCAATGCTTGAGTAGTTCTCGATGCTTTTGTATAAAATTATTTTCCTCCCATGTGGAATCTTCAATAGGTAAGTTATTCCACTTGATGAGATACTCTAAAATTGATCAGTTTTGTAGCTGCTAGGTTCTTGTTTCTGTGACTGCTCCAAGTTCCAATACGATTTTTCCTTCATTGTCAAGTTCTGGAAACATTGTTTAAACTCAGATCTTCTGTAACTTTTGAATGAGTGACCACACTTCTTCATCCTTCTTCCATTCATCCCTTGCTTTGTTTATCCAATCTGATTGGATAATAGAAATAGCACAAAAAATACTTCCACATCCTCATCTTTTCTTGAGAGTGCATCTGCAACAACATTTTGCTTCCCTTTTTGTAGATGATTTCAAAGTCATAACCCAACATATTTGTGACCCGTTTTTTCTTTTCTTATAAAGATAATCTCTGTTCTAAAAAGTATTTAACACTATCATGATCCATTTTTACCTTGAAGTGTCTTCCCATTAGGTAAGGTTGCCATTTCCTAAGTGCATGTAGTATTGCCAACGTTTCCTTATCATAAATAGCTAGCTTGAGATGCAGCCATAAAAATACCCAATCGCCTACATCAAAAGTTCTTTCACTGCAATGTTGATCTTCTTATTGTTTCATTTGATTCTGCACCAAAGTGGCATTATCCTTTAAAAGTTCACGAACTTGTTATTGATGCTCGATGTGATCTTTCACTGCTTGAATCTTTTTCTTCTTGATATGTACTTCTATCTTGAGATTTTGAGGAGTGGTAATTTCTTCCAATGAATTACAAGATATGGTTGGATTCATTTCTTGATACTCGATGTGATCTTTCACTGCTTTAACATTTTTCTTCTTGATATGTCCTTCTATATTGATAGTTTGAGGAGTGGTAATTCTAGCCAATGCATTACAAGATATGGCCAGATTCATGTCTTCTTTCTCGATGTGATCTTTCACTTCTTGAACATTTTTCTTTTTGATATGTCCTTCTATCTTGAGAGTTTGAGGAGTGATGATTCTTGCCAATTCTTTACAAGATACCATCAAATTTATTTCTTCTTTCTCTGGGGATGGTTCCCGGTGTATATCATCTTCTTTTGATTTTTTTTTATCCTTTTCTTCCTCCTCTTCATAATCTATGTAAAATAGTTTCTTGTCAAGACACTTATGACCTTTAGTGTATTTTCTATCACAATTGTAACAAAGCCCTTTTTCTATTTTTTCTTCCAATTGTTTTGGTGTAAAACTTGTAGGTTGTGGAAGGCTAGGAGAAAAAACACTTCCACTATTATAATCATGAGTGGTGGGATTCGTTGTTTCCATAATTTAACTTTCAATTTTTCTTGCCAACCTGAATGCCTTCTCCAATGAATCAGGTTCCCAAAGATGAACCTCATGTTGAATGTTATCCTTTAAAGTCCCTATCAAGATATCAATCCTTTGCTTCTCTAGAATATCATTTACCCTTATATTCAATTTTTGAAGGTCCTCAATATGCTCTACCATTGAACCCGTTTGTTCGTTATTTATCAATTGGCTAAAGAAGGTGTTACTCTTTGTATCCTCATAATGTGCTATCATTTATTCCATGAAAATTGACCAAGTGACAAGTGATTTACGAGAAAAAAGCCCTTTATACCATAAAAATTGATTCAGTTCTAAGTATAAACATGCAATATGTGCCTTTTGTAATAGTTGCACCTCATGTAAATCAAAATATTTCTCCATCTCTAGTATCCAATTTACCGGATCCTTGCCATCAAACTTCCTCATGTTGCTTTTTCTTGATTTTAGGAGCTCAATATTAAAATGACTATGACTCTGTAATTTCAAATCTTTATGTTCTCAAATTTCAGCTTGTTATAGCCTTATAAGTCCTCTTATTAACCCCACAAGTCTGATGACAATTGGATTCTCGAAGAAAGTTTTATGCCCAATCTCCTATGATGACCCAATTATAGCATGGTTTAGTAGAGCAAAATTGTATGAAGTGCCACGTGTCACTATTTCAACCTTAGGTTCTAGAAATGATACCCAAACAAACTCCTTCCATCTTCTTTCTACCACATTTTACGAAATTTCAATCTGATGCTTAGAGCTAAAGTTATGATGATTTTACGAAAGTCACCTGTTTGGGATGTAATTCAGGAGCATGGAGAAACCCTAAATGTCTTGGACTGTATCTCCAAGAATATTGCGAAACCGGGTTTGAAATTCAGGATCCAGTGTCACCACGTTTTCATCTGAAATGGGTTTTAATTTTAGAATATAAAACTTTGTAGAAAATAAATTATAGTGAAAATTCCACGATCACCTGTTTGAGATGGAATTCTGGAGCTTGCAAAAAACCCTAACTGCCTTAGATCATATATCCTAAAATATAGCAAGACAAGATCTGAAATTTAGATTCGATTTTAAGAGCACAGAATCAGGTCTCACCCAAAAGAGTATGGGAGGGTGCTAGAACTAGGTTTTCGCAACCTATAGATGTTTGAGAAGTTTGACTAGTCCACTATTTGTTTTTGCACACAAGTTGCTTTGCGCACTTTCCTGTTCCTCGCGGCCTGATACACTACCTTCATGCAGCCGTACCCAGGGGCTGTGCATTATGCTCTACGCTATTACTCAAGATCTTACTTATATTCTTATACCAGTTGGTTATATTCACCGAAATAGAAGCCGTGTATTATATTTATTTATACAACACATTCATATGAGTTCATGCAACACATAAACAAGAAACTTACAAATTATACCGAATAACACATAAAGCAGGAAAAGATACATAGAAATATGGTAAAACTTCTCTTTATTGATTTTCCCCTTGGTTAGAAACTTGACCTGCCATGCACACTTAGCTGCATGGGTCCGCGCACTCAGTTATGGACTACTAGGCCACTACGCGCTCAACTGCAGAGCCTTCTCCTACTCTACGACTCATAAAAACACTTTTACACTTTGACTCAATCACTTAGACTTTTCATCCTTTCTCCTTTTTCCTTTTCCTTGTTTTCCACACTTAGAGCCTCTCTCTATTTATACAATCCCATGGTCCATGGACCATAGGTAGGTCTATCCAGCCGACATTACATTACAAAACTAGGGCGAACAACACTGTAACTCTATTATACTTTCGCGCCTCGTGCCTGCAATTCGCGGAGCTTTTACTAAAGACTTGGTCAAAACTTGGGCTTTAAGCCCTAAAACATGCCTTGGTGGGATTCCATGCGCAACATAATTCTTGGATGATACAAATGACAATCCATCCTTTCTCTATATAGGATTCTAAGGGGTCAACATAATTAGAGTCGACATAACAATAATGATGTAAGGGTGCAATAATAACAATATGGGGACTACATGGGAACAACAATATAGTAAGGGGGTTGCACTAATAACAATAAGGGGTTACACTAGTAGTATAGGGACCTAACAGTGTTTCCCCTTTCCAATGTTCAGAAATGGCTTCATGTTGCTCAAGGTGGCTAGATCCTCTGTTGTGTGAGTGAAGGAATAATTGATGTTGAAATCTTTTGTAACTGTGTAGGCTACTTACAAGAGGAATCCTCTTCATGTAGAAATCATTTAATTCCTCTTCGAGACCTCATTGATGCATTTGGGATTTATGTAAAGTCATAAGAGGTATATAGATAGGTCTAAAATCATCAAGTGGTGGTGTAGGTGGTGGAAAAGTTGATGACCATTTTTTTTTCATGTAAGGCAGAGCGGAACCATGTTTCAATATAGTTGTGATGCCCTTGGTCCTCTTGCTGATTTGGATCATTTTGGATGTCTTCTTCATCCATGACCTTCAAATCTTCCAATTTTTGTTGATTGTTCTCTTGAACACATGGAGGATTTGATGGTAACCATGAGCGAGCTTTCTTAATATATTATTTTGTTGTCTACGCGTCATCAAATGCAGCCCATGATGCTTTGGTATTATCATTTGAATCTTCTTCTTAAGGATGTGGTCCTTCAATGATATCAAGAGAATCTCTTTTTCGCAATACTCTTCGTGAAGTATGGTGAATACAATTTAGCTCAAGAGGAAATATTTGGAAGTTTTGTACCTCAATATTGTAAGTAGGTTGAGTTACTTCATTGTGTGGGTTTGGAAATGGTGGTACAGGTAGTTGATTGGGAGTGGATATTTGAGATGGATGTGGTTGGGGTTGTTGTTGTGGTGGAGGTGAATGAGAGGGATAACATGGAGTTGGGTATGGAGGATATTGAGGATATTGTGGATGGCTCCCATAAATTCGTTGCCAACCTTGTTGCCAATATTAGTTTTGGGGTTGAGATGGCTAATGTTGCCAAGGAAAGGGCATGTTCGAATTACTTTGAGGTGGATATGCATAACCTTGAAATTGTGAATTAGGCTCTTGCATCATACTAGGTTGACAAGATTGCCATGGTCCTCTTGGAGCTACATAACATAGTTGCATTGGCAATTGACCTACTCCATTGCCCCCTTTGTAAGCTTCCTTCAACCTTGGTAATGAGGGGCAACATTTAACATCATGTGATTATGCATGGACAACACAAATATCAACATATTTTTTTTCTTCATCTTGAATTCTTAACATTTCTACTTGTTTGGTTAGATTGCTAAGAATTTGTATTTTAAAGTCATCAAACAAATTTCCAAGTCTAGCTTGACTTACCTATCTTGATGCTAATTTACTTACTCTTGCCCTTGCAATTGATACGTGTTTGAATGTTTCACAAATTTCTTCAAATGACAATTGCTATACATCACCTCTACTCATGAGATCAAGGATATTAATCCATTCATCCCTGACTGTTCTAAGTAAGAGGGCTTTTAGTGTGTCAAATCCTAAATGATGTAGTTTTTCCCTCTGAACATTATACATGAACATCTCTAATGGATCCTCAAGGCTCTCACCTTCTCTTTGATTAATTCTAAATATTTCTTTTTTAATACCATGATCTTTATATTTTCATAGAAATATATTTTGCATAGAATTAAATGACCTTATTGAGTTAGTCCCTAAACTCATGAACCATTTAAGACCTCTATCCTTCAATGTTTCTGGAAAAAATCTCAATTTTTTATTTTTTAATAAGTAACCATAATATCTACAAAAAATTTCAAATTCAAAGAGAAAGGTTTATGCATACTCTAACCTTAGTCCATGAAATTTTAGAAGAAAAGATGGAGGGATGTTCTTCATGTGCACACTACCATCAGTATCCTGAATGGGAAATATGAGAGGATCTTCCTCATTGTAAACATCTCCATCCATTTATTCTACATTATTTTCCATCTCTTATTCTTCTACCTATTAACATCAATGTTGATGTGGCTCTTACTGCACCACGTGATCAAATGGGTGGTTGGGTTGGTGTTGGAGAATTTTTTGTTTTTTGTTTTTATGGTTGAAGGAAAAATAAAATGCAATGCACTTTTCTATTTTTGAAATTAAATATGCCTAATGAAAATATTTTTTTGTTTTTTCACAAAGTAAAAGGAAATGAATCAACTAGGGAATAAAACAATTCATACTTTGATACCTCCTTGGCAATGACCCCAAAAAGTGATGAGCCTCGATATTTAAACAATAATGTTGCAACTCCCAAGGCTATCGACTTTAGTTATCAACTTGGGGTTTCTACAAACATAAGAGGTGTCATCACTATATGTGCAACATACAATGTGTCCTTCCTTTGATGTCATGATGAAATGGAGTGCATGTACTGAATTCAAATCCTAAACTAATTGCATAAAATGAAATGCTGGAAATGTAAACCTTAACCTTTTGCAATAAAGAAAGTACAAGGAAATAAACCTATTCTAATTTCATAAAGTAAATGACATGAAATAAATTTCAACCATTACATTCCAAAGAGTCTAGATCCATTAATAGAGTTCATTGGATGTGGTAATCATCATTGTCTTATTGATTTCATAAATCTGTCTGTTAGCCCAAATCGTTGAAATGTTTTGCATGGGTAAAGAGGAAAGTCCTAAGTGGTATTTAGTCTTCTCTAATGATTGATTATCCTATGGGTATTGATTCAACCTTAAGCGACCGAAACCAATATTTTTGAGCAAATCTAGGCAAATATATACAGGTTGGAAGAATACTATAGGAAACTACAGGATGTTACACATTTACTATAGGAAGTTATAACTCATCGAATGACCAAGAAAATAAAATCCAAATTGGATGGGATATTTTTTGTTATTTATTAAGATTTATTAGGTCTCCATTCCAAGTGGAATCACTAAAAAGGACCTCTATTAACCCATGCTAAGAAATGGCAGAAAATTACTAGTCTAAAATCTAGAAATTTGAGAATTAGTGAGCTAGTAAATCTATCAAATGACTAACCTAATCAAGTGAAAATGCAATGGGGTATTTCTTTTATTAACTAGAATTTTTTTTTCTCTAAATCAAGTGAAACAAACTCAAATGAAGCTCATTAGCATGCTCTAAAAAATAACAGAAATCTACTACTATTTTCGACAAAGGAGTTCCAAAAATCTAGATATGGCAATATGCAAACTAATCCAAGTATCTCAATGATTAATATGACCTTCCAAATATTTTCCAAGGATGGAATGATGATTGTGATCCTACAAAAGAACTTACATAAACCATTTATCCCAATCATACAACAAGAAATCATTAATAGTAAATGCGAAAATAGAAAGAAATAAAAACAAGAGATGCACGTGAATAAGAAGTGAAAAGAAGGAACGAAAATGATACAAGAAGGATCTGACGCTCTTGGAATAGTGAAGCCCAAGGAAAATCAGAGTCCTATGAAGGAGACCATGGTTTATAAGCTGAACGTGACTCCCATCTTCATTATTTTTATCAATACAATTACATCCCTGCAAGAAATGACAATGGAGCTGCAAAAATACAAGTTCTCTCCATAAGAACACTAATAAAAAACTACCCCTAGAGGAAAATTAGTCTTTATACTTGTTCAAAATAATTAGGAATCAT
>APFE031363814.1:61519-77249 GCA_000404065.3 Pinus taeda
CTATAAAGTAGTAAGGGATCAAATGTTTCCCATGAAAAACAACTTAACCATGAACAAAAGGAAAGCTACTCAAGAGGGTACTATATTTCCAGGTATTCCTACTTCAATGGTAAATTCTTCAGTTGTCATAATTTTGGTCATAAAGTAGTTCGTTGTGTTGCTTATAAAATAATAATGACTAGAGAAGAAAGAAAACAACAAAATGCAATTGGGGCAAAGAAATATTCTTATAATGTTTTCTCACCTCTTCAAAATGAAATATAATGGTCAATCTGAAATAACTTTTGTCATGAAGAAATTGAATGCAGAAGCATGATGAAGTCATCTTATCCACATGAATAGAAGACAATACCACCTAAGGTATGGAAAATGAGAATTACTGATTTTGAAAATTGTGGTCTAGCATTATATGCAGGAGATCAAGAGAATCTATGGTACATTTACAATGGATGTTAAAAGAATATGAAAGGTGACAAAGATAATTTTATTTCTTTTAATGGAATTAATAAACAAAAGAATATTACTTTTCAGAATGACTTACCTAATACTATCAAAGGGAAAGGATCTGTGATTTTTAAGAAAAAGGTCAACGCTATGAATGTATTATTTGTTGGTGGGTTAATAAATAACATGTTAAGTGTTAGCCAAATGTGTGATCAAGGGAATGAATTTATTTTCAAATCAAATAATTTCATGGTAATAAATCTAGATACATGTAAGATCATAATCAAGGGAACACGAAATATAGGTACTATCTATGTCCTCTATGACAGAAAAGGGCACTATTTTTTGAGTAAATATGAAGAAATTTGGATTTTCCACAAAAGGTTGGGGCACCTAAGATTTTCTAAAGTATACAAATCAAGGAGGATGGGAGCCATTCATGACTTTTCCAACAATTCTCCACTTTGAAACAACATTTGCAAATCATGTCAATTTGCTAAGCAATCCAAGCGTGGAGTACTAAAGAAGGTATGTTTTTGGTAATTATTTCAGCATCTTTTCATTAGAACTTACAAAACTTTTGCATCATGAACTAGGAAAATGATAAGGAATTGTAATAAAACCCATGAGATTAATATGCAAGATGAAAACACTGACAATTATCATTTCCTTATGCAGAAAGAATGAAAAACGAGAAACTATTGTTCCAAAGGAAAGGATAGGGACGGGTTAATTATTGTCCCTTTGATGGGGAACCATATGCAAACAAGGCCAAACAAATCAAATCCAATCAACCCTATAAAGGAAGTGGAGATATCGGCTTGGCGCAGGAAAGAAAAGAGATGACTGAGGACTAACGGTTTGACGAATCCCTCAGGATCCTTGATCTTGAGGGATCGCTGCTTTAACAATTTTTGCACCTAGATATCTCCGCCTTGACCATTATAAAAGGGGAATCACTGTTAGATCGAGGGGGATTAGAATCTGTTATGTTTTATGTAATTTCATTTAAGATTAAAACTTTCTCATCGAGTCTCGTTAAGAACTGATCTATTGTAATTTCGCTTTATGCATTAATACAAACTTAGTTGCTATTTCATCTCTACGTCTGGAATAACATTAAGCAGTGTACCCATAGAGGCTAAGGGTCCGGCCCTGGGGGACACCTGCTCCTATACTATTACGTCTGGTTTGTGTGTAGTTTACTTATGGATGTTATTTGGTAATCTGATAAGTTTTTTAGTTTACATCACATGCTTTGTTATGTTTAATTTATTAAGGTTTCTAAAGACAGAACTATTGTATTGACTCTGCATTGTATCATTGTTCTTTTAAGTGTTGATATAATACTGCTAGTCTTTACAGAATACCATTGTTGTTTAATTACAAAGCCTCTGTGGTGTGCACTTGTTCATTGACATTACAGAATTCATCTTGGGAGTTATGTTCTTTGCTATTGTTGGATCTATAAAAAATGTTGTTCTATTTTGAAATGCAGTCATACTCTCTCTAACTGAGATTGATAACTGGATCAGATTACTATTAAGGTGTGTTGTGTGTATGTATGGTTTTCAAGCATTGTTCTATAATTCATCATTAATCAGTGTTGTTCCATTTTGGTGTGTTGTTCAATTCGTCCTTAAGAGTGAAGGATTGCCATTTGATTCCTGTAGGTCACGATTAGTGCATTTGATCTTGTAGACTAAGGTGTTAGTACTTGTTAGAATTAGTTGCTATTACAGTTTCTTGTTTGCCATTCCATTTCAGGTTTGTTGTTCTATTTCTTAATTGTTGTTCCATTTCTTATCTGCTGTTTCATTTCCTGTCATTTGTTATTTTGGTGTGAAGAATGATCTTAGGCTGTAGTGAGCATTGAAATCTACTGTCCGGCTCCAAGATCCATGATCTATTCTCTAGTTTCCTTTTCCATCAGTTTACAAAGGGATGAGTTATTACCACTGAACCCTTGACTGATAAATTGCTCAGTTTTCTAAATGTGTGGTTTAATCTTTTGAAGTAGTTAGTTGTGAACAAGCATCTGTTTACTCTTGCATTTCTGAACATTGTACTACTAGCATTAATCTGGCAAATGATAGCCTTAGACTGAGACACTCTTTGAAATAACAAGACGTTCCCAGATTGACATATTAATGTGAGGAAATTAGAGGTGAAAGAGACCCTTTTTATAGCTTGACATTTTGGCACCGTTGCCGGGGAAAGAGTGTAGCCATTTGTTCTTTTTTCAGAGTAGTGTATGAACCTGCTAGGGAAGAATTGGGTTTTAAAAATGGAAGGTAAGAACCTACTTGTGGAGCATGTAACAACCCTACTCCTCTGCCCGCTTTCCTACATATTTGTTGCTGTTTTGTTTGGGTAGAATTTACTAGTCGATTTGTGTGCATGACTAAGCAGAAAAAGCCAGAAAAGAATTCCAAACCTCTACCCAAGCTAGAAAAAGCTAAGGGGCCGGTGACCCTTCACCGATCAACCTTCATAGATGAAATCTTCAAGAAAGCAGAATCTCAGCCCTTAGTAGGACCCAGAAAAGTTATTTCTAGACAGCCTACTAGTTCCCTTCAGGCCATAGGATCACCATCTGTAGCCTTTGCTGAGGTGCATAGCCAAACTGAAGAGCAGGACTTTCAAGAAATTGAAAATTCTACTCCAGAACTATTGAAGGAAGGGAATTTCAGTAATCTTTGTGAAGGAGGAGGAGATACAGGGGAAACCGAGGAACTGAGATCTCCTCTTGGGACAACTCAGCCATTGAACAACCCAGACAAGGGAAGTGTTGCAAAAATCATTTTTAAAGAAACTCAATCTCCTTAGACATTAGGCACTCTCATTATCCCAGATAGAGGAAGTGTTATTAAAACCATTCCTGTTAAAGCCACTCCCCCTCAACCTAGGAATACCCTCCTAGATATCCCAGAAGGTTATTGGCATATATTCGACCAAATGGCTCAAAACTAGCCAAACACCCAATCCTCTACATTACAATACCCCATAGTGGATTCTGCAACAAATGCACCTATGAAAGAAATCCTGCTTCAACATATCCCTACATTCCATGCTCTTACATCAGAAGATATGGATGCATTTCTATTTGAGTTTGATGTGCTGTGTAGGGGATATGATTACACCACCGACCCCCAGAAACTGAAATTATTTCCCTCTACATTAAAAGGGGCTGCTTTAAGATGGTTTATGGGATTAGGTGGTGGGGTTATAAATAACTGGGATCAAATGAAAGAATCTTTTCTAAAAAAATATCAGGAATATTGCAGGTCTAGAGAATTGAAGGACGAAATATTCCAGATGATAGCTAGACCAAACGAAACATTAGAGGAGTATGTTGAACATTTTCAGTATAATCTTCAAATATCTCCTTATGCATCACTGCCTTTACCTGATAATGTGTTAAAAACAACATTAATAAGGGGCATGAAGGAACAATGGATTGAAACATTAAACATTATGGGAAAAGGAGATATTTATCAAGAAAATTTTGCTGACATTATTGATTTATGTATCAAGATCTTGAGAGGCAACACAATATTAAAACCGGAAGAACATGATTGGTTCGTAAGAGATAATAAAATTTTGACAGAAGGAGTAACGCGTGTAGAAATTGGAAATTTATTGGAAAATTTTAAAACTGATATATTAGGGACACTAACTACACAACTTGATATTATGCAGGCAAAACAGAAGCAAATGGAGGCAGAACAGAATTTGGCAATCTTCTGTCCCCGATGCAAGGAAAAGCATAGCCATAAGGAGTGTCCACTGGATGCAGTCCAAACATACGCCATCTGCACAAAAGATCACCTTACGGAAAGCTGTCTCTCACTTCCTAGATTAAAAGAAATATATAAGGAAGCAGAAGACGAGCCAGAATTGATGTATTTGCTCAACCAGCACTGTCAGTGGTAGCCGCGACAATCTGGTATGTTTCCAGACCCAACTTCTTCTTTTTAGTCTCCGCAGTATAATGCTCAACAATATAATATGTGGCAAAGTCAATCCTAACCGCCATTTCCAAACTGGTCACCACAGTCATTTCCTTCCTCAACCTTGTGGCTGAATTAGGCAAGCCAATCTGGTTGGCCGAATCTTCCTTATACCCCACCATATTGGCAAAGTAATGCATACCCACCACAATGGACTTCCCCTACTTCAAAAAGTTTAGCATGGCAAACAAACTGGCAAAGATCGATGCATCAGACAGTAGGAACCATTCCGCTCCCTCAACCTACACTGATAGCCTTACAACAAAATCCCCAGTCTAATCTGACACTGTAACTCCCAACCCGACCCAACCACAATCCAAATAACAGACCGGTCCAATCTATCCAAATCATAGAAACACTAGAAATAGGAGCCGATCTGAGGGAGTGTAATGATCTTCAGTTAAGATCTAGGCGTATTATTGAAACAGAGGGAGATAATATAATTCAGGTTGAAAATGAGTTACCTAGAGAACATCTGTCACAAGAAGAGGATGTGAATAAACAACAAACTCATAATCAAGCAACCAGATCCTCTCCCCCGTTCCCAGAACGATTAATCATACCTCGACCTATACAATATCTTGATTTTGACATTCTGGGAGAATTACAAAATTTGTACATAAAAATTCCATTCCTCCAAGCCATTCAAGACATCCCGATATATGCAAAAACTATCAAAGAATTATGTGTAAATAAACAAAGGAGGAATATAACAAATAATCCAAGAGTCCAAGTAGTTGGCACTCTATCTGACTTATTATCAGGAAAAGTGATCCAGGTGGATATTGGTGGCCACCTGCCAAGTCCATCTGGACCCCCATCATTTTTTCTTTCAACATTTTTAGTTTCCTTAATTCTAGCACAACTTACTATTTTTAGCAGTTTTTCGAGTCCTGAACTTCCGGAGCTGTTTTGAGGCCCTAAACAACGTTTTTTGGGGAATCCAGAGGCAACATGGGTCCATGCAATGGACCGATGTTGCCCGTTCCAACAATGATAGTGCTCAAATATATCTTTCTAATGAGCTATTGTACACATCAAACGGAGATCGTATGCCAAAGTTACGACCCCGGGAAATTGATGTAGCAATTTACCCAAAACGGGGCCCACAATTTGCCGTTTCATCTTCTAAGGGTCGGCTTTGGAATGTGAAGGTCTTTCCATTGTTTCTCAATAATAAATAGGCCTTAGAGCCTCATTGTAACACAAGTTCGGAACAGTTTAGAGGCATGTAGCCACACATCTCTTCTCAGAGATAAGCTACCATTGCCCTAGCTGGGTTATTTCCAATTCTGGTTGTAATCATATTTCAGTATTTTCCATTAATGAAATGAAGTATTATTTCCACTGCATCTCTTTGTTTATGGTTATCGCATCTCTGTATTTATGGTTATCTCTGTAATCTATTGCGTTCCTGTTTAAATCCGGATCATGTACCTCAAATTGATTCATTATGATGGGGCATGCAAACTGATCGGAAGCATATTTTTTCCTTTATTTCAAGCTTGTGTAAAAATGAAACCAATTTCAAGCATAATTTCCCATGTTTCAAGATTGCATAAAAATGAAACCAATTTCAAGCATAGTTTCTTATGTTTCAAGTTTCTGTAAAAATGAAAGCATTCCCATTTTTTATCAGCCTGTTTTTTCCATACGAGCCTTGGTTTTCTCGTTCCATCGTTGCTATCTTTTTAGCCAATCATATGCTTTCAATTGGTTTTTTTACCCTTTCTTGAGGAACAACTGCGATGAATGGTCTATTGGCCAGTCTCTTGACTTTTGCATGTTTTGAGCAGTTCAATCATGATAGGAACCAATTTCTACCATTTATACCACTCGTTCCTCCAGGAGGAGTCCTCTTTCAGCTCTTTTTAGACTCCAAAATATGAAAATATTTGTCGAGCACTTGTCTTTTTGAACTCGTAAAAGTAAATGAAAAGGCGTCTAATTAGTATAAGTTTAACCCTTTTCCAGACTGAGATAGATTAGCTACGAGAAAGTAACACCTTATTCCAACATGGCTAGGAGTTTCTCTTGGTATTTTTTTCTACCTTTTTGGGCCTAAGGGACTACCTATGAAAAGGGAAATTTGGAGTTTTATTTTTCGCCTCTTCTTCAAACTCTCTAAACATGAAAGAGATGTCAAGATTTACCTTCATTGGACGTGTTAAAACTTAGAACAATGTTGGAATTGTCAAACATGACAAGGCCGAACCACTCCTTCTCAGGGGTTGTTAAATATACTCAGAGGGAATCATCCGAAGGATGAACTTACAGATCAAGCATATGTTATCCTCCTAAATTTTGTTAAAAATTAAAGAGGTATTGACTAGTATGGTTGGCGAAATTGGGAAAACAGGGGATTCCATTTTGCTAATGGAATCAAGTCACTCTTGAACACGACACTCTTCCACTTCATCTTCGTGGTTGTTGGGTTGGGTAATATGCTTGGCTTTTGGTTATCATTCCATTTTTAGAATCTCCATCTCGATTTTGGGTCAATTCTGCCAATCCATTCAGTGTCACCAATGTGTTCAAGAGAAGTCATTCAGTTGATCTCTGCTACAATACTCTTAAGCCTTCATTTCATGTCTGCCTTTCCTGATCCAGTCTCATGTCAGCATCATTCTGATCATTCTACCTCAATCATCCTACCTGTTTCGTGTTGTTGATGGGGGATACATCAAGGCCCTCCTGTGGCGGGTCACTTCCGGTCGAAATCATCACATCATCCAGGAAGTTGACTTAGAAACGCTCCTTCGTACCTTTGTGCTTGCATACATCAATGAAAAGTTTTCTCACTCTCGGCAACAAGTTTACATCAATGGCCTTCGACCAAAAGATTCTATGGGGTACTCAACATCAACTCATTTATTCATCTAGATTGTACTATGATACCTTGAGAGTTGTTAACATCATCGGTGGTATCTCTTGCATCTGTTAAAGACTTACATCATTAGTCAGTAATCATATGGTGTCTACCATGTTCGACTCTAACTCAATGATTCACATGGTTAGACTCGTACTTTGATTGGTCGTGTGAATGAGATAGAAGACCCCAGATCTAGTTTCATCCATTCGGGATGTGATTTCAGGATTATACATATATCACAATGTATGATAGTTATGATCATATTGATAGTCCAATCATGGGTTCACTAGTTGCATCTGTGGATGCGTCATTTGATCATTGTACATGTTATGTTAGCTTATGAGTTGAGTATGGGTATGCCTACCTTAGCATACGAAGATGTCATGTTGTAAATGTATTGTAACATATGAAGATCATTGGTTTTCCTTGATCCCTACTTGTCACAAGGTAAAGCACTTCAGTCATTGGTCATCCTATTCCCCCTTATCACCATCTTGCACAAAGAATATGAACTGCCATGGATTATTCCTCCCAATGAGAAGTTTTTCTCTTGAGTATATTACGAAAATAATGAATGTAGATTATGTTCACTTTGTTGCTAGGAAATAAAAAACTTAGTTTAAATTGAAAGCACACGTCAACCCTTTTATAGAAAACTATTGTAGCGGCTACAATCACCCTCCAAATTTTTTCCTTAGCTTCATTTAGAGCCTTCGTACCAACCATCCTTAGCAGCATGTCTTGTACTCTACAAGTACAAATGATTTAGTTGAGTTTTAGTGGCTTAACAACATGTGATTGTCAACTTGTTTGCCTCCCACCCATAGGCTAACACTCCAGGACTTAGTCATTTTCTAGTCATGATACTTACCTAGGAAATTGTGCAATTCTGGAGGGGAACTATCCTTCCCTCTAGAAATTGCGCAATCCATTTGGGTTGCCTGTTGGGCTCCAAAAATGCGCAATCCACCTAGGAAACCTTCCCTCTAAAAACAACGCAAGGTAGCCCAACACTGGGCTTCATCTAAAAAATTGCGCAATTCTCACTGACAACCAGGGCTTCAGTCCATAAATTGTGCAATGCATGAGGGACAACCATACTTGCTTAGCCTAGAAACTATGAAAATGTCATTCCCAGGCATGTAGGTTGTTGCATGTGCTCCCAGGTTGACTAGTTCCCTCCAGGATTGACCAATCTTGATTTGCATGCATAGATTGGTTTCCCCGAAAAAGAAAAAAGTGAAAAAAGAAAAAAACATCCCTTGATTTTAGGGATCCATTTTAGCAGTTGGATGTTACATGCAAAAGTTGTTTTAGAAACCTCTGGCCAAGTGTCGCTTTTTCCTAGATTTGTGGAATGCACATCATAAGCCTCGATATAATTAAAATTATTTATTTGACACTTCAGAGCTCATTCCTCACATCAATCTTGGAGCTCTGACATCCCACATTGCATCTAGGAGCATTCGGCACATTCAACTCGGCTTTTCCTGGGTAAGTTCGCTTTTCATGTCTTTTGTTGATTTTCTGTCGGTTTTTATATTTTGGCTTGTGTGAGTGTTGTTTGCAAGGTTTTGTTGAATGATTGTTGTCGTTTTAATGCATGTTAGCTTGTAGAAGCATTGTTTCAAGTTTTTCAATGTATCTCATTATTGTCGCATGCATGACACTGTTTCTACACTTACAGTTGTTGTTGCAATGACTCGCTTCACACACATATTTGTTTTCCCATTTTTTGAATCTTGCACTCACTGTTTGCATGCATGCTCATTCACTCTTTTTTGCACTCAACTTCACCATGCATTCAAACTTTTCATGTTTTGAGTCACCCATCAGCAGGTCCAGGCTACCTTGCCTTGCCCAACTGTCAATGTGCATTTTTTAGAGTGAAGGCTCAACCTTCCCCATTGAAATTGCACAAAGATGGCACAGCACTGGCCTCCAGGCTTTCTCTACGCAATTATGAGAGGCAGTTCCTTGATGGCCCCAAAAACTGTGCAAATGCAGTTGCTAGTTTGCAGTCACTGCTAACTGAAGCTGCACATTATGCAATTTCAGTCCTCAACAAGCCAGGCTAGACTATGCATTGAGCAGTTTCAGTAGTTAGTGATCCTCCTAACAACCTAGAATATGCCCTACGCAGTTTTCGTAGTTAGTCTTTGATGAGGCTAGTTGTTGCAACAAGAATTCTGCTACTCCCAGGGCTACCAGCTTTCCTTATCAATCCAGGGTCTGTAAAAACTTGGAGGTGACAGTGCTATATGCAAAAGTAAAAGTGAAGGTCCTGCCTATTGTCACTGCTCATCTGGAAAGATACGCCAGGGGTTCCAAGCCAGACTTCTATAGGGTTAGAAGAAGCTTAATTCTTTGATGGAAGAAGAGAAAATCTATTCTAAGAGAGAGCTACTCTATTACAGTATTGAAGAAAACAACATGTAATGCTAACCCACACCATAACCTAATTAACCAATTTAAACAACTATGCTAAGAAGAATTGCTAAATAAATCACTAACCTAATGCTGCTATCTAAGTTGCATAAGTAAAGAGCAGCAAAACTAGATGAAGATGTAAGCAACGAAACTAAGCTAAATCAGTTTTCAAGCGGAAAAGAATCGGAGGTCAAAATCAATGAAAGGAGGATGTAAGGAAGAAGCAGTGCATAAGAACCATTGGATCGATCACTGAGCACAGGATGAATGATGAAGATCTTATCGTGGGAAATTTAGGTGAACGAATAGGGTAACGAAGTAGATGAACGACGAATATCTTATCACGTTGAATTAAGTGAAAGGATGGATGAGCAGGGTAACAAAGCAGATGAATGGTAGAGATCTTATCACAAGGAATTAAGTGAATGGATGGACGAAAACGATAACGAAGCAGATGAATGGTGGAGATCATATCGCGAGAAGAAAACATGCGGAAATTATGGAGTAGGTTTCAAAGGCGGTAAGTAGTTTCTCATGTGCCTTTAAAGCTATAAGCTGTAGTTTTGAATTTCACTCGATTGGCCTAACTGAGTGACACGTAGCATGAGAAAACCACTTTTCTCATGTGCTCTTGGGTGGATAACAATCGTGTAAGAATCCGTGCGAGATTGCGTGATACCCATCGGATCAGGCTAGATAGATCGATGGTGGAGATTGGGGTGCATAAAGTATTATGGCAACGCGATAGCTGTTGGATTAAGAGACAGATCAGTGGTGGAGGTTAGAGCACATAAAGTAGGTGGAAGACTTGGTGTGTGATGGTCGCTGGAAAAACTAATGAATTGGATGGTAATTGGTCAAGTTTGTTGTGGATTAGATGGTGTGGAAACGATGCATGAAGAACTTGCTGAAGGAGGCTTCAAATGAAAACGATAGAAAAAACCAGTGATGGTGAGGGTGGACCGAGAGTAATGGAAAAAGATGACAGTGAAGTGAAACAAATGACTGCATCATACAAAAAACTCCAAAGCTCATGTGAGAACTAGAAACCTGTGTTTTTGGGGTTGCTAAAGGGTCTCTTCCTCAAGTCATGGTCCCAGAGGGAGGAGGTGAGTCTAAGACACCTGTGGACAACCTTATGGTGATCATTTCCTCCTAGCTAACCTGCTAACTGAAAGAAGGCACAAATAGAAGTAAACTAAAGCACAACCGATCTACTCTATGCTACTGTACTGGGAATGCAGCTGGTTAAGCAAATGAATAGTTAAACCATAAATCTATGCTATACTGCTGTAATGAAAATGTAGCTATTTAAGCAAATGAACAGAACCAGGAAGCTACTTAAGCAAATGAACAGAACTAGGAATATATGCTATCATACATGTACAATAAAGAGGAGCTTTGGTTGCTCAGGTTGGGCCCTAATCCAGGAGCTCAAGCCCTCTGAGTTAACTCAGTGCTGGCTCAAAACAGAACTCATTTTTATTATAAAAACCATGGATTACATAAAAAAATTGTCACAAGTCTTGTAGCTCAGAAATAAAGTCGATTTTTACAATAAAAATCTAAATCCTGCTGAGGTCCTAAGCCTCTCTACTTATACATCTGAAGTCTCCAACGAATTCCTCCCAAATTAGGGAGGCTTGGCTCCCCACTCAAGATAACTGGTTTATGTCCTTTTCACTTTCTTGGTTGTCTTCTAGTTCTCATGATTTGGCTGTTTTCACTTCGATATGATGGAGGAATATTCGAATAGAGGGGTAGTAAATGAGGAGGATTTACCTCCTATAATTCCCCTACCTTGTCCCATTCGAGTTTTGACAAAGGTCTTTGCCATAGTTCCTTGATTTTATCCTTTATTCTTGCATTACATGCAAATTAGACCACAAAGCAAAATATCCAACTCTAACTCATCTCATAAACAAAATATAATCAAAAGTATGCAATAAGTTGTGAGAATAGTTGGTTTGGCTAAGCTAGGAGGTGAATTAAGGCCCATATAATTACCCGATGATGAGGCTCATCATCACCCCCTACTGAAAGTGTTGCTCATCCTCTGAGTAACTTAGTCAATGTCCATGTCCTTCATGGCTTTGGTAGCCTCTCTGACATCCCATGCTTCTGTTGTGGTCTCTTCTTCTTATTTATAGAAGCCTACTTTCCTTTCTACTTCTTCCCACTGCCTCTTTTCCTCTTCTTATTTTCTCCCTTCTAGCATCCCTAGAAGTAGTGGTGGACTTAGTTTTAGGTCCAATTTGACCTTCAACTTTTGCATTGATTGCTTATACATAGGTGTTTATTGAGTGCCTCTCTTAGCCTTTGAGGGAAGTGATATCCTCTGATCTTCAAGTTGTGTGGCAGTGCATTCCATCTCCTTTAGAAGGCATGTATATTATCATCTCTTAGTAGCCTAAACATATCCTCAAAAAATGAAATTTCTTACTATTGAGTAGCAAGATATCTAGGTGCTAGCTGAGGATCATTTGCAATTAGATTATGGGTGCTGATTAGGGCCATGGGATTAGATTGTTCAGCTCTGATGAAAAGATGTTCATTTTTCTCTCTGGCCAATATTATTTTCATGTCTATAGCCCTTGACTTCTCATGGTTCATCGATGATGCCAAAGCCATTAATTGTAGATCTCCTAGCTCTACATTAGGATCCCAAATATTCATGTCTGTGAGGGCCATGTTGTGCAAGTAAAACTCAGCCATTTTGTCCCTATCCTCTAGTGCACTTTTATAAAAAAGATCAATAAAATGCCTGTAGTCTTGAAATGGCATGGTGACCCTTTGTGCTAGTGTTTTAATTTGAAATTGCAGCCATTGTTCTCTGAGATAAAGAGCATAGGATTTAGCTGGCATCCTACACTGGATGGCCTCCAAGGAGAGGCTGGCCATATATGCTGATTGGTTTTCCCTTTCCTGCAGCTATCCTCTCAGGGGCCTCTGGAGACACCCTAAGTGAATCCTCCTTATGTTCTTCCCCTTCTATTTCAATGCCTTCTTCCTCTCTGTTTCAGCATCATCCTCCTTCTCTTCTGCTTCATCATGTTCCTCTGTATTAGTTTCTTATTCATCCATGTCATCCTCTGCTGGTAAGTCTCTAAAGACTAACCATTTTATAGGGATCCTGAGGTTTTTGGAGGGCATCCTCAATGAGGATCCCGATCAACCCATGGTGAACAAATTGTTGGGAATTTCCTTTCTTTACTTTGTTGCTGAAGTCCATGAGTGATTCCATTAGAAAATAGGGTATGTTGAGTCTCTGGTGAGCTGGTGTTTCTACCCCAAATCTTAATTCTTCAAGCATCCTAAAATGGTAGCCATAAACAACATTGTATCTACCCTCACATGAGATGTATTTGATGAGTTGGTAGCCTACCTCACTCCATGGGTATGGCAGCCTGTGCCTCTTTACTCCATTTTTATCCTCTGTGGGTTCTTCACCTATTAAACCCTCCATTCATCTTGCTTGTGGGGCTTGAGGAGTAAATGAGAGGTGTGACATAAGAATTTTAAATTTAGGAGAAAATAGAGTTTCCTATGTATGTAATCCACTAGCTTTTAGATCACTTCTAGTTCATTTTCTTGTAAATGGGGATGGATTTTTAGATCCTACCTCTTTAGAATGGTGATATCCCCTCTTGAACCCTTCTCTACCTATCCTGTAGACTGCCTCTGTAGACTATTTCCATAGGAATTCCTATGCATGCTCCTATAAATATTCTCTTGTAGAACAATGGATCCTTGCTTCCAGTGGGTGGCCAAAGTTATGAGAGCTACTTGAGTGAGGGAGTTTCAAGGAGGTGGAATGCATGAATGCATGCAAACGATTTTTGGTTTCCCTTTATACCACCTCATCATTCGCTTTCCTCGAAATTATCTCCCATAGTTATTAAATCCATAGTTAAGCACTTCTTGTCCTACTCCTCCTCTATTCTTTGAGTTGACTGTAGCCACGTGTGAGAGGACACCCTGCTTTGTATGTGATGACTGAACGAAGGTGGTCAAGTTAACTGGCCACCTTTTCACTTACAAACCAACTACCTCTTAACCTTTACAACTTTTGATCAAATGACGCATATGAGTGAGTGAGTGGGATACTTACCTGTGGTCTTGATGCCATGCTGCAGTTGTCAAAGATCAGAGGTGCTGCGTTGTCTATTTACTGCATGGTCATTCTTCTTCTCCTCTATTGTCTACTGATGGTTTCTTCGCTTTTGGAGGTGTCTGTGAATAGAGATCTGATGCTACTGCTTCTGTGTATCTCCTGGATTACCACTTGGAAATCTTTTGTGTCTCCCTTAGAATTTCTTGATGATGTTGCTGGTTGGTGCTGTGAGGATGCTATAATGAATGGATAGATGGAGTAGGAGTGTGTGTGGATGCAGGGATTATAGAGTTTGAAGATTTCCCTATCGTGACATCCTTTTTGCCCAATAATCCTCTCTTTTTCATATATATTTACCACTTAATAAAGCCATATCTCCAAGGTTTTGATGAATGTATGAATTAGTATGTTTTCTTGTTCATATTATGCTATATACCAAATCAACATGTTTCCACAGCTAGTATAGGATTCCGTAGTTGCATTCATTGTTCGCGAAGGTCTAGAGTTCCAGTTCATGAACGAAAGGTGCGGATGGATAGAAGGTGACTCCCTCATGGATACCTTCCTATCCACTCGAAACCTTTTTCTAAAGAAGGCATAGGAGATCGCGGCAAACCTCGAGTCAATCATCGGATTAATGTAGAATTGAGCTGAGATCAGCTGAAACCTTATCGTTTTGCTTTGAAAATAGCAAAAATATGGTTTCATGGTATAAGATTAGATAGGGTTAAGATATTTTAGGCTTAGGGTTCTCATACAATTGTGAAAGAGACATGCTATAAATTTAATGGTTGCATTGTTATTTGGGTGCGCGCTGAATGAAATGTTTCCTGAACAATTTGTGACTTTTGTGTGAATGAATTTTGTTTCTATGTGGAAGTATTGTATTGGTTTAAAGCTTTGAACTGCTATGTGGAGGGCCCATACAATTAGTGTCAGGTTTTGATCAAATACAATTTGATTTTATTCAATTATGCAATTGCTTTGTTTTGTGTGATCATGTTGTATAATGATTTCAAATTGTTATCTACATCAGAATTCTACTTTGCTTTATACCTAGATTAGACCGTTGTTTGCTTTATACCTGGTATTGCAAAGTTATTTCCTTTGCTTATTATCCAGCATAATTGAGTGTGTTCAATCCATAGATGCTGCTTGGATTACTTTGTTGAGCAGATAGTGAATAAGCGAGAAGGCCTCTCCTAGAACACTTAAAGTTCAATAGTATTCCTTCCTAGCTGTTAGAATAAGGTTTCATTTTTCACTTAAGGGATTATGAGTTGCAGCAAATATATTTAAAACCAATTCCCAACAATCTAACATAAGTAAAATCATGCTCACATCATTCACAAACCAATTAAATAGAGATTAATTCCTAGGAAACTTAATCAACATCTTTAAGAATTACAACATTAACACAATTAACAAACATCACCTCCATCCTAGGATTATACCTTGACAAATACATAACAACCTAATAAAACCACTCCTAAGCACATATTTTGCACCTATACTTCATCAACTTATGCACCCTGGCTGAAAATTTATGATTGCCAATTCAAGGACATTGAATTGACCAAACATGGATGATGGTAATAGATGAGGTGAGGGGTTAGATCATGTCTAGAATGAATTTTGGGGACCTAATCAATCTACCATTTAGGGGATCTTGTAGAAAACACAATCTTCACCTGAATTGAATCAATAAAGTGAAAAACAATGGAATTGATGGAGGGATGCATGGTAAGGTGTGGAGGAGATGAATATATGTGAGGCATGGTTCCCTTTTGATCTTCTCTTTGCTCCTTGATTGTATTTCTCACCCACCTGCAAATAACAATTATGTCTTTTTTTCTT
>APFE031363814.1:77865-89377 GCA_000404065.3 Pinus taeda
AAAACACCTAGGCTGCCTCAGAGAGGTTTTCACCCTAGATATCTACCGCAGGTGCCTCAAGGAAGGTTTTCACCCCGGGATCTTCTTACTCTTTTTCATTTTTTCTCATCCTTGGGCCGCCTCACGAGGTTTTCAACCCAAATATGGGACTCAGGCACCTCATGGAGGTATTCACTTGAATCCTTATTCTTTTTTCTCTTTTTCAGTGCCTTGATGAGGGAGGAGTTGGAAATTGCTCCACCATCATCATTGTCTTATTGATATTGTTAGTGAACTCTTGTTTTGATAAAGGCCTGTTTTAGAAACCTATGGCCAAGTGTTGCTTTTTCCTACATTTGTTGCATGCGCATCATAAGCCTTGATATTATCAAACTTATTTATTTGACACTTCAGAGCTCATTCCTCACATTGATCTTGGAGCTCTAACATCCCACATCGCATCTAGGAGCATTTGGCACATTCAACTCAGCTTTTCCTGGGTAAGTCCGCTTTTCATTTCTTTTATTGATTTTCTATCACTTTTTATATTTTGGTTTGTGTGAGTGTTGTTTGCTTGGTTTTGTTGAATGATTTCTGTCGTTTTAATGCATGTTAGCTTGTAGAAGCATTGTTTCAAGTTTTTCATTGCATGTCACTATTGTCGCATGCATGAAACTGATTCTACACTTACGGTTGTTGTTACAATGACTTTCTTCACACACATGTTTGTTTTCCAATTTTTTGAATCTTGCACTCACTTTTTGCATGCATGCTCATTCATTCTTTTTTGCACTCAGCTTCACCATGCATTCAAACTTTTCATGTTTTGAGTCGCCCATCAGTAGGTCCAGGCTGCCTTACCTTGCCCAACTGTCAATGTGCATTTTTGAGAGTGAAGGCTCAACCTTCCCCCTCGAAATTTCACAAAGATGGTCCAGCACTAGCCTCCAGGCTTGCTCTGTGCAATTATGAGAGGCAGTTCCTTGATGGCCCCAGAAACTGTGCAAATGCAGTTGCTAGTTTGCAGTCACTGCTGACTGAAACAACACATTACGTAATTTTAGTCCTCAGCAGGCTAGGCTGGACTATGCATTGAGCAGTTTCAGTAGTCAGTCATCCTCCTAACAACCTAGACTATGCCTTGCATAGTTTTGGTAGTCAGTCTCTGATGAGCCTAGATATTGCAACAAGAATGCTGCAACTCCCAAGGCTACCAGCTTTACTTATCAACCCAGGGTCCATAAAAACTTGGAGGTGACAGTGCTATATGCAAAAGTAAAAAAGAAGGTCCTACCTGTTGTCACTGCTCATCTGGAAAGACACCCCAGGGGTTCCAAGCCAGACTTCTATAGGGTTAGAAGAAGCTTAATTCTTTGATGGAAGAAGAGAAAATCTATTCTAAGAGAGAGCTACTCTACTGTAGTATTGAAGAAAACAAAATGTAATGCTAACCCACACCATAACCTAATTAACCAATTTAAACAACTATGCTAAGTAGAATTACTAAATAAATCACTAACCTAATGCTGCTATCTAAGTTGCATAAGTAAAGAGCAGCAAAACTAGATGAAGATGTAAGCAAGGAAACTAATCTAAATCAGTTTTCAGGCGGAAAAGAAATCGGAGGTCAAAATCAGGAGGACGTAAGGAAGCAACAGTGCATAAGAACTGTTGGATCGATCAACAAGCACAGGATGAACGATGAAGATCTTATCGAGGGCAATTTAGTGAATAGGTGAACGAATAGGGTAACGAAGTAGATGAACGACGAAGATCTTATCGCGTTGAATTAAGTGAAAGGATGGATGAGCAGGGTAACGAAGTAGATGAATGGCGGAGATCTTATTGCAAGGAATTAAGTGAATGGATGGATGAACATGGTAACGAAGTAGATGAATGGTGGAGATCATATCGTGAGAAGAAAATGTGCGAAAATTATGGAGCAGGTTTCAAAGGTGGTAAGCAGTTTCTCGATTTCCCTCAAAGCTGTAAGCTGTATTTTTGAATTTCACGTGATTAGCTTAATTGAGTGACACGTAGCACAAGAAATCCACTTTTCTCGCGTGCTCTCAGGTGGATAATAGTGGTGTAAGAATCTGCACGAGATTGCGCCATACCCGTCAGATTAGGCTAGATAGATCGATGGTGGAGATTGGGGCGCATAAAGTATTATGGCGACGTGATAGCTGTTGGATCAAGAGACAGATTGGCGGTGGAGGTAAGAGCACATAAAGTAGGTGGAAGACTTCACGTGTGATGTCATTGGAAAAACTAATGAATTGGACGGTGATTGGTCAGGTTTGTTGTGTATTAGACAGTGTGAAAATGATGCATGAAGAACTTGCTGAAGGAGGCTTCAAATGAAAATGATAGAAAAAACCAGTGATGGTGAGGGTGGATCGAGAGTAATGGAAAAATATGATAGTGAAGCAAAACAAATGACTGCATCAAACAAAAAACTCCAAAGCTCATGTGAGAACTAGAAACCTGTGTTTTTGGGGTTGCTGAAGGGTCTCTTCCTCAAGTCATGGTCCCAGAGGGAGGAGGTGAGTCTAAGACACCTGTGGACAACCTTATGGTGATCATTTCCTCCTAGCTAACCTGGTAACTGAAAGAAGACACAAATAGAAGTAAACTAAAGCACAATCGATCTACTCTACGCTACTGTACTGGGAATGCAACTGCTTAAGCAAATGAATAGTTAAACCATAAATCTATGCTATACTGTTGTAATGAAAATGCAGCTATTTAAGAAAATGAACAGAACCAGGAAGCTACTTAAGCAAATGAATAGAACTAGGAATATATGCTATCATACATGTACAAGAAAGAGGAGCTTTGGCCACTTAGGTTGGGCCCTAATCCAGGAACTTCAGCCCTCTGAGTTAACTTAGTGCTGGCTCAAAACAGAACTCATATTTATTGTAAAAACCATGGATTACATAAAAAAATTTGTCACAAGTCTTGCAACTCAGAAATAAAGTCGATTTTTACGATAAAAATCTAAATCCTCCTGAGGTCCTAAGCCTCTCTACTTATACATCTGAAGTCTCCAACGAATTCCTTCCAAATTAGGGAGGCTTGGCTCCCCACTCAAGATAACTGGTTTATGTCCTTTTCACTTTCTCAGTTGTCTTCTAGTCCTCATGATTTGGATGTTTTCACTCCGAGCTGATGGAGGAATATTCGAATAGAGGGGTAGTAAATGAGGAGGATTTAGCTCCTATAATTCCCCTACCTTATCCCATTCGAGTTTTGACCAAGTTCTTTGCCATAGTTCCTTGCTTTTATCCTTTATTCTTGCATTACATGCAAATTAGACCAGAAAGCAAAATATCCAACTCTAACTCATCTCATAAACAAAATATAATCAAAATTATGCAATAAGTTGTGAGAATAGTTGGTTTGGCTAAGCTAGGAGGTGAATTAAGGCCCATATAATTACCTGATGATGAGGCTCATCATCACCCCCCTACTGAAAGTGTTGCTCATGCTCTGAATAAATTAGTCAATTTCCATGTCCTTCATGGCTCTGGTAGCCTCTTTGACATCCCATGCTTCTGCTGTGGTCTCTTCTTCTTGTTTATAGAACCCTGCTTTCCCTTTCTACTTCTTCCCACTGCTCCTTTTCCTCTTCTTCTTTTCTCGCTTCTAGCATCCCTAGGAGTAGTGGTGGACTAAGTTTTAGGTCTAATTTGACCTTCAATATTTGCATTGATTGCTTATACATAGGTGTTTGTTGAGTGCCTCTCTTAGCCTTTGAGGGAAGTGATATCCTCTGATCTTCAAGCTGTGTGGCAGTGCGTTCCATCTCCTTTAGCAGGCATGTATATTATCATCTCTTAGTAGCCTAAACATATCCTCAAAATGTGAAATTTCTTACTATTACGTAGCAAGATATCTAGGTGCTAGCTGAGGATCATTTACAATTAGATTATGGGTGCTGATTAGGGCCATGGGATTTGATTGTTCAGCTCTGATGAAAAGATGTTCATTTTTCTCTTTGGCCAATATTATTTTCATCTCTATAGCCCTTGACTTCTCATGGTTCATCGATGATGCCAAAGCCATTAATTGTAGATCTCTTAGCTCTACATTAGGATCCCAAATATTCATGTTTGTGAGGGCCATGTTGTGCAAGTAAAACTTAGCCATTTTGGCCCTATCCTCTAGTGCACTTTGATAACAAAGATCAATAAAATGCCTGCAATCCTGAAATGGTGTGGTGACCCTTTGTGCTAGTGTTTTAATTTGAAATTGCAGCCATTGTTCTCTGAGATAAAGAGCATAGGATTTAGCTGGCATCCTAAACTGGATGGCCTCCAAGGAGAGGTTGGACATATATGCTAGTTGGTTTTCCCTTTCTTGTCGCTATCCTCTTAGGGGCCTCTGGAGACACCCTAAGTGACTCCTCCTTGTGTTCTTCCCCTCCTATTTCAATGCCTTCTTCCTCTCTGTTTCAGCATCATCCTCCTTCTCTTCTTCTTCATCATGTTCCTCTGTATTAGTTTCTTCTTCATCCATGTCATCCTTTGCTGGTAAGTCTCTAAAGACTAACCATTTTATAGGGATCTTGAGGTTTTTGGAGGGCATCCTCAATGAGGATCCCGATCAACCCATGGTGAACAAATTGTTGGGAATTTCCTTTCTCTAATTTGTTGTTGGAGTCCATGAGTGATTGCATTATAAAATAGGGTATGTTGAGTCTCTGGTGAGCTGGTGTTTCTACCCCAAATCTTAATTCTTCAAGCATCCTAAAATGGTAGCCATAAACAACATTGTATCTACCCTCACATGAGATGTATTTGATGAGTTGGTAGCCTACCTCACTCCATGGGTATGGCAACCTATCCCTCTTTACTCCATTTTTATCCTCTTTGGGTTCTTCACCTATTAAACCCTCCAGTCATCCATCTTGTGGGGCTTGAGGAGCAAATGAGAGGTGTGACATAAGAATTTTAAATTTAGGAGAAAATAGAGTTTCCTGTGTATGTAATCCACTAGCTTTTAGAGCACTTCTAGTTCATTTTCTTGTAAATGGGGATGGATTTTTAGATCCTACCTCTTTAGAATGGTGATATCACCTCTTGAACCCTTCTCTACCTATCTTGTAGACTGCCTCTGTAGACTATTTCTGTAGGAATTCCTGTGCATGCTCTTGTAGAAATTCTCTTGTAGAACAATGGATCCTTGCTTCCAGTGGGTGGCCAGAGTCATGAGAGCTACTTGAGTGAGGGATTTTCAAGGAGGTGGAATGCATGAACGCATGCAAATGATGTTTTGTTTCCCTTTATACCACCTCATCATTCCCTTTCCTCGAAATTAGCTCCCATAGTTGTTAAATCCATAGTTAAGCACTTCTTATCCTACTCCTCCTCTATTCTTTGAGTTAACTGTAGCCACGTGTGAGAGGAAACCCTGCTTTGTATGTGATGACTGAACGAAGGTGGTCAAGTTAACTGGCCACCTTTTCACTTACAAACCAACTACCTCTTAAACTTTACAACTTTTGATCAAATGACACATATGAGTGAGTGAGTGGGATACTTACCTGTGGTCTTGATGCCATGCTGCAGTTGTCAAATATCAGAGGTGTTGCATTGTCTATTTACCGCATGGTCATTCTTCTTCATCCTTTGTTGTCTATTGATGGTTTCTTCACTTTTGGAGGTGTCTGTGAATAGAGATCTGATGCTACTGCTTCTGTGTAGTTCTTGGATTACCACTTGGAAATCTTTGGTGTCTCCCTTAGAATTTCTTGACGATGTTGCTGGTTGGTGCTATGAGGATGCTGTAATGAATGGATAGAGGGAGTAGGAGTGTGTGTGGATGCAGGGATTGTAGAGTTTGAAGATGGCCCTATCGTGACATCCTTTTTGCCCAATAATCCTCTCTTTTTCATATATATTTACCACTTAATAAAGCCATATCTCCAAGGTTTTGATGAAGGTATGAATTAGTATTTTTTCTTCTTCATATTCAACTATATACCCTATTGTTTTAATTAAAGTTTTAATTAGCTACCGAATCGACATGTTTCCACAGCTAGTCTAGGATTCCATAGTTGCATTCATTGTTCGTGAAGTTATAGAGTTCCAGTTCATCAATGAAAGATGTGGATGGATAGAAGGTGACTCCCTCATGGATACCTTCCTATCCACTCTAAACCTTTTTCTAAAGGAGGCATAGGAGATCACAGTTAAACCTCAACTCAACCGCCGGATTAATGCAGAACTGGGCCAAGATCAGCTAAAACCTTATCGTTTTGCTTTCAAAATAGCAAAACGACGGTTTCATGGTATAAGATTAGATAGGGTTAAGATATTTCAGGCTTATTGTTTTCATACAGTTATGAAAGAGACATGCTATAAATTTAATGGTCGCACTGTTATTTGGGTGCACGCTGAATGAAATGTTTCCTGAACAATTTGTGACTTTCGTGTGAATGAATTTTGTTTCTATGTGCAAGTATTTTATTGGTTTAAAGCTTTGAACTGCAATGTGGAGGGCCCATACAATTAGTGTCAGGTTTTGATCAAATACAATTTGATTTTCTTCAATTATGCAATTGCTTTGTTTATGTGATGATGCTGTATAATCATTTCAAATTGTTATCTACATCAGAGTTCTACTTTGCTTTATACCCAGATTAGACTGTTGTTTTCTTTATACCTGGTATTGCATAGTTATTTCCTTTGCTTATTATCTAGCATAATTGAGTTTGTTCAATCCATAGATGCTGCTTGGATTACTTTGTTGAGCAGAAATTGAATAAGCAAGAAGGCCTCTCCTAAAACACTTAAAGTTCAATAATATTCCTTCCTAGCTGTTAGAATAAGGTTTCATTTTGCACTTAAGGGATTAGGAGTTGCAGCAAAGATATTTAAAACCAATTCCCAACAATCTAACATAAGTAAAATCATGCTCACATCATTCACAAACCGATTAAATAGAGATCAATTCCTAGGAAACTTAATCAACATCTTTAAGAATTACAACATTAACACAATTAACAAACATCACCTCCATCCTAGGATTAGACCTTGACAAATACATAACGACCTAATAAAACCACTTCTAAGCACATATTGTGCACCTATACTTCATCAGCTTACGCACCCTGCTTGAAAATTTATGATTGCCAATTCAAGAACATTGAATTGACCAAACATGGATGATGGTAATGGATGAGGTGAGGGGTTAGATCATGTCTAGAATGAATTTTTGGGACCTAACCAATCTACCATTTAGGGGATCCTGTAGAAAACACAATCTTCACCTGAATTGAATCAATAAAGTGAAAAATAATGGAATTGATGGAGGGATGCATGGTAAGGAGTGGAGTGTTGGAATTGTTGTTGTAGACTTTCTGAGCCATATTGTCCTTATCTCTCCCTTGAAGTCTTTATACCTAGAATCAGATAAAAATTCCCAATCTCCCTGTTGAAATTGCTTCTCCTTATTATGTTTATCATGTCAGATCTTTCTCTGAAGCTAAACTATCTCTGTATGTAGGAGGGCCTACATTCTGAATTCATCCAAGCCACTCATATGGAATAATCTTTTTTTGTGCATGAATGGTATCCAAATATAGTTGGGCTGCCATCCTCAATTTGTTATATTCAAACTCAATGGACAACAAAGCCTTTTTCCCATAGACCAGCTCATAGGGTGTAAATCCAATGGTGGTCTTCCATGTTGTGTTATTGGCCCAGGTGGCCTCAACTAGTCTCTCTGCCCAATCCTTCCTGCTGTTGCTCACTACCTTGGACAAGATGTTATCCAGTGCCCTGTTGGTGACCTCCAGTTATCCATTAGCTTGTGGATGATAAGGAGTGGAGGTCCTATGCTTGATTTTGTGATGGCTGAGCAGTTCTTCAATCATGCTGGAGGTAAATTGGCTGCCTTGTTCTGTGACTAGCTCTCTAGGGTACCCAAATTTGTAGAATACATTCTCCCTTAGGAACTCATCCACCTTCTCTTCTGTTGATGCCTTAATAGCCTCGGTTTCAGTCCACCTAGTCAAATAATTAGTGAACACAATAATGTGTTGCTTTTGCTTTGAAGGATGGTTGATAGGCCCAATGAAGTCCATGCCCCACTTGTCAAATGGATCGAAAGTTACTTGAGGTTGTAGGGGCATTTCATCTCTTGGAGTAGGCTTTCCCATCCTCTGGAATTGATCACATTGACTAGTGTACTTTTTCACATCCTGATGAAGAGTAGGCCAATAATAGCCTACTTGCAACACTTTGAATGTAGTCCTCTTTTCTGCAAAGTGACCTCCACAAGGCCCATCATGATAGGTCAGAAGGATGTCAAAGACTTCCTCTTCCCTTACACACCTTCTTAAGATTTGATCTAGGCAAATTTTGAAAAGATTTCCCCCAATCCAGGTGAAGAGGGCACTCTTCTTGACTATCTTGTTATTTTCTTTGGAGGGCAAGTTTGGTGGAAACTGTGCTAATACAAAATAGTTTGCTATATCAGAAAACCATGGGGAGAGAACTTAAATAGCAAACAAATTCTCATCTGGTAACTAGTCATCCACCATTCCTTCTTCACCTGTAGGCAGATTCATCCTAGCTAGAAAGTCTACAAGAACATTTTCCTTACTAGGCTTATCAACAATAGTTAGATCAAACTGATGTAATAAAAGCAACCATCTTATAATTCTATCATTTACATCTGGTTTTTTCATTAAATATTTGATTGCAGCATGATCAGTATGCACAAATGTTTGATAGCCTATAATGTAATGCCTAAATTTTTTTAATGAATGCACAACAACCAAGAGTTCCTTTTCGGTCACAATGTAATTTAGCTCAGATTTTGACAGGTTCTTACTGGTAAAATAGATGGCACAGGGCAATTTCTCCTCTTCCTGACCTAAGGCTGCTCCTATGGCTTTGTGTGAGGCATCAACATGAATATGAAAAGGGAGGGCCTAGTTTGGGCCTCTGAGAATTGGTGCAGTGGTTAACTTACCCTTTAGAACGTCTAAGGCATCTTGACAACTTTTTGACCATATAAACTCAAAATCTTTGGTGAACAATCCAAACAAAGGAGAGGAAAACTTGCTGAAGTCCTTTATGAACCTTCAGTAGTATCCATCTAACCCTAAGAAACTCCTGACATATCTCTGCTTTTATGGAGGTGGGACCCTTTGGATGATTTCTATTTTTTTTGGGTCCACCTGCGGTCCTTATTGATATATTGAATGACCTAGCACGGTCCCTTCAGTCATTAAGAATTCACATTTTTCTAGGCTGAGAGATAGATTCATTTCAATGCATTTGTGTAATAACTTGCCTAGGTTAGTCAAGGATTCTTGGAAATCACTGCCATAAGGTGTAAAATCATCCATATAAATTTCCACAGCATCATGTACTAATTTAGCAAAAATACTCAAGATTGCTCTCTTGAAAGTGGCAGGAGCAATGCATAGGCCAAAAGGAAGGACCCTATAGGCAAAAGTACCCCAAGGATAGGTGAATGTGGTCTTAACACTAAAGGAGAGACCCACTCACTATCTGAGATAGGGTAAATGAATCTTGAATCTAGTGGTTTTTGTAGTTCTTCTTTGACTATGTCTTTAAGAGCTGGATTCATCCTCCTTTGTGGTTGCATGACTGGCTTGCAACCTTCTTTGATGTATATGAGGTGAGTACACACTGAGGGGTGTACTCCCTTCATTTCCTTGTAACTTCAAGCAAAGGCTTCTAGGTTTTCTCTCAACATGTTGCATATCTCTTCCCCTTCAAGAGCTGACAGAGATGGATTAATTTTTAAAGTTTTCTCTAGGCTGAATTCTATGGTTTTGAAACGGAGTCGGTTGGAATTGGCCAAGCATAAGTCAATTGGATGATTGTTCTAGGTTTCCATTACTTCTTCTTCTAATGGTAATGAACTAAGAGTTGGACTTTGGAGTGGGTGTTCAATTAATTCATCCTCATCTTGTTGTCCTCGTCCTATGGTTACTTCCAAAGCATGAAGTTGGGCAGAATAAACCTCATCTTCTTCCTTCTCCTCCAACCATAAAGGTAAATCATGCTTTAGGGAAGGTTGAGTAGGAGGGTGTAGGACTAACTATTTGATCATATGCCCATTCTTGATGGTCATATTCCTAGCTCTGTAGCTAATGTAAGCATTAGTTGTGGCCAACCATGGCCTCCCAAGGATGAGAGGGTAACCAGTAAGCTTAGCCTTAGGCTGGAGAACTAAAATATTTGTAGGGTACTCTCAAGAGTTAATGGAGACCATCACATCCTCCACAATTCCCTAAAGGGTGATTGTGGAATGGTCTGCAAGTTGCAGAACTATTGTGGTCTTCCTCAATGACCCTTGGAGGTTGATATTGCGCATGGTGTCCTTGGTCATCACATTAATGGCAGCCCTAAGATCAATTAGAATGTGTGGGACAATGGTGCCATTGATGTGCACATCTACTACAGGGCTTCCAGGGTCCAAATATTTTGGACATATTACCTGCCCCAACGTTAATTCAGACAACTGCCCAATGACATTAATGGTAGGGGCATCCCTTTTTCTTCTTCCTAGATGCTTGAAGCACTTCTCCTTAATCAACTTATTGTAAATGGGAACACCTTTGATTGCCTAAAGAAGGGGGATCTTTACACATATATTTTTCAATTCTCCCAGAAATTTAGTTTCTTCTGGGGTAGGCTGGAGTGGTTGGGCTAATCTTGTTGGGTTGTGTTATATTCTTTCCACAACTAGCCCACATAGTTAACAGGGGGGTTAGAAGGGGGGCAGAGCCCCCCCTTCGTTGCATTGATTGCGTAGCAGGGGGAGTCACAGGGGGTTTGAAGGGTGCAGGTAACCCCACTCTATGGGGTTCGGGGTAGTGCCCAAATTTTGGTTTTGGACCCTATGTTAGGTTGGGCGGACCTAGCTATGGTTTTGCGCATGATTTTTGCACATGGTTTTGGATGCGATGGTTTTTGGTCCATGGTATTGGATGCTTCGGCATGTATCAATATGTATTGTAACATTGAAAGGAACATAATGAAAAATAAAGCTGGTAGTCCTGGTTTTGGGATCCAGGGGAAAATCTCTGTGTATATGTGTTTTATGGGTTATCCTCTCACATTATTTATCTTCTGTGTTTTAGAATTTGCATGCAGGTAATTTCTATACAAGAGTAAGACCTGCATTTGGTATCAGAGTTGTTTTGGATTCAAGGGGACGCCTTTGTTGCTGAGGGGTTTCTCTTGGGCCTGTGGTAGACCCTGTTTAGTGGGAGATCTGTGGGATCAATTCTAGTAGTGAAAGAAGATGGGGAGCAGTGGAAAGATAAAGATCGAGAAATTTAATGGTTAGAGTTTTGAGTTGTGGAAACTCAAGATGGAGGATCTGTTGGTGGATAAAGATTAGTTGATCGCAGTAGATCCGGGTACTAAACCAACGAGAGTGTCTAATGAAGAATGGAAGAAGTTGGATCAGAAGGCAAAGAGCACAATACGATTGTGTGTCTCAAATTCAGTATTGCTGAATGTATCAGGGGAAGCTA
>APFE031363814.1:91692-103683 GCA_000404065.3 Pinus taeda
CATCTACTTTCTGTTCAAATTTTTCTTTATCTATTACTGATGATGATCCCAGAACTATGAAGGAAGCAGTAGATTCAGAGGATGGAAAACTCTAGAAAGAGGCCATGGTTGATGAAATGGCATCTTTGAACAAAAATGAGGCTTGGGATATAGTGGAGTTGCCGACTGGAAGGAAACCCATTGGCAACAATTGGGTGTTCAAAAAGAAGACAGATTCAGAAGGAAAGGTGGAGAAATACAAATCTCATTTGGTAGAAAAAGGTTATTCCTAGGTGTCGGGAATTGATTTTGGTGATATTTTTTCTCCTGTTGCCAAGGTAGCTTCTATGAGATTACTCTTATCTATTTCTGCTGCTTTTGATTTTGAGGTAGAACAAATGGATGTGAAGACAACATTTCTTCACGGGGATCAGAAATTTGATACATTTATATGGGGACTTGGCTTCACCATAAGCAAAGCAGAGCATTGTGTGTATTTTAAATTAATTGGAGACCGTGTTATTTATCTGGTCTTGTATGTGGATGATATGTTGCTGGTTGGAAATGACAAAGAAATTATCTAGGATTTGAAGATCCATTTGTCCTCGAAATTCGACATGAAAGATCTTGGTGTCGCAAACTATATTTTGGGGATGGAAATTAAAAGAGATTGGACAAAGAGGAAGCTCTAGTTAAACTAGAGGAAATATGTCGAGACAATACTGCAGAGGTTTAATATGCAAGATAGTAAACCAGTGAAGGTCCCTATTCCTGTAGGTGTGAGGTTATCTGCTGAACAGTGTCCCAAGACACAAGAAGAGGAAGAGGACATGTCTCGTGTTCCATATGCAAGTGCAGTCGGTAGCTTGATGTATGCAATGCTCTGTACTAGACCAGACATTGCACATGCAGTGGGAGTATTGAGCAGGTTTATGTCAAAACCAGGGAAGGAGCACTGGACAACAGTGAAGCGGGATTTCAGGTATTTGCGTGGCACTAGTGATTATTTGTGCTATCAAGGAAGACCAGGATTGGACAGAGTGTTGGATATTCATGGCTTTGTTGAGGCAGACTGGGCTGGAGATATATATCAGAGAAGATCTACAAGTGGGTATGTGTTTAACCTATTTGGAGGTGCAGTCAGTTGGATGAGTAAGAAACAATCTGTAGTGGCACTAACAACTACAGAGGCAGAATACATGGCAGCCACTCATGCAAGCAAGGAAGCAGTTTGGTTGCAGAGATTGTGTTCAAGTATGGGGTTAGTACAGGGAGCTATAAGGATAGACTGTGACAGCCAAAGGGCAATTTTCTTGGCAAAGAACCCTGCTTATCATTCAAAGACAAAGCACATTGATGTTCAGTATCACTTTGTCAGGGATATGATAGAAGACAAAAAGGTGTTGCTGGTAAAGGTGGACACTTTGAAGAATACTGCAGATGCATTGACAAAATCTGTGAGCTCTGAGAACTTCTCTTGGTGTAACAATGGGCATTGCAGGGTTGGATAAATGACTAAGCTCTCTTGTGGCTCCTTGTGGAAAGAAAACAACAAGTGGGAGGATGTTGGATTGTGTTATATTCTTTCCATCACTAGCCCACGCAGTTAACCGGGGGGTTAGAAGGGGGGCGGATCCCCCCTTCGTTGCACTGATTGCATAGCAGGGGGAGTCACAGGGGGTTTGAGGGGTGCAGGTATGCCCACTCTATGGGGTTCGGGGCAGCACCCCAAAAAATTTTGGTTTTGGACCCTATGTTAGGTTGGGCGGACCTACCTCTGGTTTTGTGCATGATTTTCGCACATGGTTTTAGATGCGATGGTTTTTGGTCCATAGTTTTGGACGCGATGGTTTTTGGTCCATGGTTTTGGACGCAATGGTTTTCAGTCCATGGTATTGGATGCTTCGACATGCATAAATATGTGGTGTAACATTGAAAGGAACATAATGAAAAATCAAGATGGTAGTCCCAGTTTTGGGATCCAGGGGAAAATTTTTGTGTATATGTGTTATGCTCTCGCATTATTTATTTTCTGTGTTTTAGAATTCGTATGCAGGTAATTTTTGTACAGGGTTAAAACCTACAAATCTCTAAGGAAAGAGTGGATTTACTTTAAGGTTGCCTTCCTCTCTTTCTTCCTCAACCTCCCTATGTGGAGAGGGAGGTTGGTTATCAGGGAGAATTCTCCTAGATCTTAGGTTGATCTCCTGGATTGCTACAACATAAGATGGGTATGATGTCTCTCCACTATATACTTGTTCAGCCTGCCTATTGTTTGGGTTTGGATTTGGTTGGGTAGGAATCTGGGGTCGCTTGGGTGGAGCAAAGTGCAAGAGTTGTGGTTGGGTAGGTGGTGGAGGCAATAGGGCTGGAACATTGTTGAATTGAGGCCTCCACCCCTAGAGTGGGGTATTCCACTGATGTTGTGGCTGAACATAAGGTTGAAATGGCTGGCTGGCTGGTTGGGAATGATACTAAGATGCATAGAACCAAGGAGGGGGAAGGATGAGTAGGGGGTCCCTAAGAAGGTATAGATGTGGTTTGGTTGGGGTTGTAATATGCATGGGATTACCCTTGCATACCCTACTGGTATGGTCTAGGCCCAGGAGGTCTCCTTTGGTTGATGTAGCAAAGATGCTTAGTGACCCCTTTAGCTCCTTAATATACAACTTTGAGTCGAGGTAAAGAAGGGAACTTGTCTGTGGAGTGGTTTTCTTCACAGACTGAGAAAATATTAATACAATCCTGTGGGAATTCGTTCCTAGGATGCCTCCTGGTGAATCTAGGACAAAATATGGCCAAGGATCTCTCTGCTTCCTCTTGCTTCCTTTTGATGTTCATGGTGTCCAATTGCAAGGTTTGCAGCATATCACTTTTGAAATCTTCCAACATATTTCCAATTTCTCCCTTGATGGATGAGTTGGAGGATGATGTACTGGCCATAGGTTGACTACCCCTACCCTTTTTCCTGGTTGGCCTAGAATGGTTTCTAAAGATAGTCTTGATATCCTCATAGGGTAATTGGTAGATATATATTCTTGCTATCATATGTAAGGTATTCAGAAGATCCTCCCTTACTCCTCTAAGCAGGACCAGCTTTAGTTACTCAGGGTCAAGTGTGCACCTAGCCCTTTTGTAACTGAGCTAGAATCTTTCTTCATAGTCTTCTAAGGATTCATCCTGGCCTATGGTTATCCTGAAAATCTCTTCTTTAGTATCCTTTAACCTACAAGTCCCTATATTTGTTGTTAAAACTCTATTGCATCTGAGCCCAATTTGTGATGCTATCTCCAGGTAAACCCATGAACCAGTGTAATGCTACATCCTTAAGGGTAGATGGAAATAGTTTTAACTTTTTCTCATCATCTGTATGGTCATAGGTTCAACATATAACAAAAAAATGAAATAGGAAAGTGTCAGGGTCCTCTGGGGTCAGGCCATGGAAATGAGGTAGAGCAGAGGGGCTTAGATTCTTCATCTAAGTGTCCCCATTGGTTTCCCTGATGGGGAAGGCACCCTCAATTATCTATCTATTCCCTCTATCATTTCAGTTTTAGCCTTTGGTTAAGTAAGAATGGGTTCTTCCTCTTCTTCTTCCCTTGTAGGTTCTTCAAATATGTAAGGTTTCTCACCTAAAGGTTCTTCCAGTTCACAGTCACCGAAGAAGAGAGAAAGTTGACTATTGAATGTAGTGGTGGTATTTGACAAGAATTTCACTAAATTGTCCCTGTCCCTACGAGGCATGAAAATAAATGTTTTTGGGTTGGTTTTTGTAAGATTTTCTTTAAAGCTAGAAAGTACTTTGCAGAAATGAAATTTCTGATTGAAGGAAAAACTACTGACAGAAAGAACACTACTTGCAAAATGAAATTGTTGATTGAATGAAAACCACTAACAAAAAGAAACTACTTGCTGAATTTAAATTCTACTTGCAGAATGGAAAGGAAATCAGATAATGAAAAATGGAAGAAAGGAAGCTACTAATAAAGAAACTACTTGCTGAATTGAAATTATCCTTGCAGAATAGAAAGGGAAGTAAATAATGACAACTAAAAGAAAGGAAGAAACTAGATTACTTTTGCAGAAATAAACTAATGGAAGAAAGTTGGAAACTAAAAATAGAATAAAAGAGTAGTAATCGCTTCTACTCTAACACCTCCCTGACAATGACACCAAAAAGTGATGAGCCTAGGTATTGCAACAAGAATGCTGCAACTCCCAGGGCTACCAACTTTACTTATCAACCCTGGGTTCATACAAACTTGGAGGTGATAGTTCTATATGTAAAAGTAAAAGTGAAGGTCGTGCCTATTGTCACTGCTTATCTGGCAAGAGACCCCAGGGGTTCCAAGCTAGACTTCTATAAGGTTAGAAGAAGCTTAATTCATTGATGGAAGAAGAGAAAATATATTCTAAGAGAGCTACTTTACTGCAGTATTGAAGAAAAAAACATGTAATGCTAACCCACACCATAACCTAATTAACCTTTTAAAACAACTATGCTAAGCATAATTGCTAAATCAATCACTAACCTAATGCTACTATCTAAGTTTCAGAAGTAGAGAGTGTCAAAACCAGATGAAGGTGTAAGCAAGGAAACTAAGCTAAATCAGTTTTCAAGTGGAAAAGAAATCAGAGGTGAAAATCAATGAAAGGAGGACGTAAGGAAGCAATAGTGCATAAGAACTGTTGGATCGATCAATGAGCATAGGATGAATGATGAAGATCTTATCGCGGTCAATTTAATGAATATGTGAACCAACAGGGTAACGAAGCGGATGAATGACGAAGATCTTATTGCGAGGAATTAAGTGAATAGATGGACGAATAGGGTAACGAAGCATATGAACGACGAAGATATTATCATGAGGAATTAAGTGAATAGATGGATGATCAGGGTAATGAAGCAGATGAATGGCAGAGATCGTATCGTGGGAAGAAAACGTGCAGAAATGATGGAGTGGGTTTTGAAGGTAGTAAGCATTTTCTTGCGCGCCCTGAAAGATGTAAGTTGCATTTCTGAATTTCGCGTGATTAGCCTAACTAAGCAACAAATAGCACGAGAAAACCACTTTTCTCACGTGCTCTCTAGCAGATAACGGTCGTGCAAGAATCCGTGTGAGATTGTGCGATAGTCATTGGATCAGGCTAGACAGATCGATGGTGGAGATTAGGGCACATAAAGTACTGAGGTGACGCGATAGCCATTGGATCAAGAGACAGATCGACGGTGGAGGTTAGAGCGCATAAAGTAAGTGGAATACTTCGTGCACGATGGCCGTTGGGTAAACTAATGAATCAGACAGTGATTGGTTAGGTTTGTTGTGGATCGGATGGCGAGGAAACGATGCATGAAGAACGTGCTGAAGGAGGTTTTAAATGAAAACGAAAGAAAAAACCAGTGAGGGTGAGGGTGGACCGAGAGTCATGTAAAAAGACGATAGTGAAGTGAAACAAGTAACTGCATCAAATAAAAAAATCCAAAGCTCATGCGAGAACTAGAAACTTGTGTTTTTGGGGTTGCTGAAGGGTCTCTTCCTCAAGTCATGGTCCCAAAGGGAGGAGGTGAGGCCGTGACATTTGCGGACAACCTTGTGGTGATCTTTTCCTCCTAGCTAAATTTCTAACTAAAATAAGGCAAAAATAGAACTAAACTAAAGCACAACTGATCTACTCTATGCTACTATACTGGGAATTAAGCTGCTTAAGCAAATGAACAGTTAAACCATAAATATATGCTATACTATTGTTGAAAATGTAGTTATTTAAGCAAATGAATAGAAACATGAAGCTACTTAAGCAAATGAACAGAACCAGAAACCTATGCTATCATACATGTACAATAAAGAGGAGCTTTGGCTGCTTGGGTTGGGCCCTAACCCAAGAGATTCAACCCTCTAAGTTAACTCAGTGCTGGCTCAAAAAAGAACTCATATTTATTATAAAAACCATGGATTACATAAGAAAACTGTCACAAGTCTTGCAACTCAGAAATAAAGTAGAGCTTTACAATAAAACTCTGAATCCTCGTGAGGTCCTAAGCCTCTCTACTTATACATCTGAAGTTTCCAATGACTTCCGTCCAAATTAGGGAGGCTTGGCTCCCCAATCAAGATTACTAGTTTCCGTCCTTTTCACTTGATCGACTATATTATAGTCCTCGTGATTTGGTTGTTTGCACTCTGATCTGATGGAGAAATATCGAATAGAGGGGTAGAAAATGAGAAGGATTTACCTCCTATAATTCCCTTCCCTTGTCCCATTTGATTTTTGACCAATTTCTTTGCCATAGTTCCTTTATTTTATCTTTTATTCCTGCATTACATGCACATTAGACCACAAAGCAAAATATCCAACTCTAACTCATCTCATAAACAAAATAGAATCAAAAGTATGCAATAAGTTGTGAGAATAGATGGTTTGACTAAGCTAGGAGGTGAATTAAGGCCAATTAAGGCCCATATAATTACCCAATGATGAGCCTCATCAATCTCCCAGCCTCCCGGTGAAAATTGCGCAATCTTTCTAGTCAGTCATCTAGGTATGTTGCATGTCAGTCCTCATGTTTCTTTTGGTTTTCAACTAACATATTGCTTTCCATTAGTGTTTCTATGTCTCCAGGTATCACAGGTGTTCATCCATCTCTCAGCAGTATAGGTACAATGGCAGCCAAGAGAGAAGGGTCAAAGGACACCGTCGAGAGTGAAATTGGAGATGTAGTTGAGCAAGTGTATGAGCTTTCCTATCTATGAAGACACCAAGTTGTTCATAGTCAAGGATATCCAGATGAAATGGTAGGACATCAATGATACATTCTCAGGCACATTTGAGTAAAATCTGGAAGACCGAGGGGTCTATGTCAAAATTCACAAGTCTGGCTTGTACTAGATTGCACGTAGGTATCCTACGTTCGCATGTGCGGATATGATCCACTGGATTGTCTCACATATTGATCCAAATATAATGGTGTTGAGCAGTGTAAGTGGAATAGAGCTTGCTATCTTCAGGGCGAAGGACTTTTAGGAGATGTATCACTTGCTACAACTGGTGATCATGTTGTATACACCTTTCAATAGACCCAAAAACAGTGCAAAATCAAGAGATATCTTGAAGAGCTCGGTGAAAGAGCTAGCCAAGTTTAGGACAACACCCAACCAGGTTTCCAAGATGAATATATTACGTAAGTCATATCAGCTCTTGGTTGTCTTTGCATGTTACTTATATGGCCAAGAGAGCACAAAAACCTTCCTGCAGAGTTGGGTGACCATGTTGGATCAACTAGCGAGTGAAGGAAGACCTTGCAACTGGTTTGACATGTTGGCGCTCAAGTTGAAGGAACATGTAAGAGAAGCTTGGAATTTGCCGAAGGGTCAGCATGTGAAGATATACATGTCTGCTTACGTATTGGATGCAATCTGTGCTCGTCAGCAGTTACCAGGCTTGGGTTGGGGATGGACACGTTCAGAAACTTTTGTGCACACCTATTGCAAGTTGTTCTTCGAATGTAGCTTCCACAGAGTTATCATATAATTACCAAACCACTTCATCACCCCGGTGTACAGAATGTTATTTGAGCAGGATCCACCTTGCTTGTCGTAGGCAATGATGGAGGCATTGATCGACATAGCAGATTGGTAGGCCTCACCCCTTGGCACCTTCATAAGGATGTACAACACAAAGAAGTCTCTGCATGTTTTATCTAAGTTTTCCATGGATAAGCTCGTCATGCAAGAAGTGTGATATCACATCTCGACAAGGTTGTCAGTGAGACTTCATTGGAAGAAGAAGGAACCTTGGTCCGCTCTTCCTTTGCAGACTGGTTTGTATGAGATCCATAATCTCAAGCATGTTGACGCCAAGATGGATGAATTCAAAATATTCTCCTTTATCACTAGAAGTATCAATCTGTATGACCTACATTTCTTAGTGAAGGACCACTGTGCAAGAGTGCAACATCCTTGGATCCACGAGGCATGTCATTGGCCTAAGGAAGACCCATGGAGATATTTCTATTAATTCTCAAGGCTCAATGAACCAGTCAGAATTGTTGTAGAGTGGTTAGAAAAGTAGAAGGAAGCAGCATATTAGAGAGCATCATCATCAGCGAGAGTAGAGGGTAGCAAACCTACACGTGAAAAAGGCAAGAGAAAGGTTGTTAATAGCTCCAAGGCAGAGAAAAGCTACAAGTTCAAAGCAAATCCTCTTGTGTTGAAAGTATCTTTGGAGATTGAGGCTAAGAGGTGACAATGCAATAGGAAGATCACGCAAAGGTAAAGGGAGAAACAAAGGATGGAGGAAATAGAAAAGGAGTTGCAGGATTTGAAGTGGCAACTTAAGGAAGAACAAGAGCTACACAGAAGAGAAAAGGAAGCGCAGCAGGAATATGTACAGAAGGAGGTGCAACATGCATAGATTGATGAAATTGTGCCCATACAAGTTATAGACTCATTTGAGTAGCTGGCTCAAAGCAGACAAGGTGAGCAATTGCAGGAGAAGGACTTTTCTCAAGAGATTGAACATATGATAGAGCAGATGGACATGGACATGGGTCAGCCAAAGTCAGATTAAGATATTGACCTCATGCCTCAGAACTTAGAGGTCACCCCATTGACTTCACCAGATCCAAAAGTAGAGTAAGTCCCAAGAGATTAGGGAGACACAGAGATCCTTGAAGACAATATGGAGGCGGAGATGCACAACATATCTTTCGACAAATCACAACACATAGTTGTGTAGTCACGTAGAGTGCCCACTTCAGATGTCCATGTATCTCCTACGTAGTTTGAAGAATGAGTGATCGTGTCTAATGTGTGCAAGCATCTAGCAACATTGGCCAATGCTACCAAAGCATAATTTGAAGCCACCATATCGAGTGTTAGATTCTTGATAGCTGAGAACGAGTGCATGGCTAAGGGGTTACAAGTAGCCAAGTAGGGAGGAGAATAGGTTACAGCATCCGCCGGAGCAGAATTGAGAAGAGCGATACTAGATGAAGTATCGTCTCTTGAGATAGTCATGCGAAAGTTGTAATCCAGATTTATCACTGTGCATAAGTCAGTTGTCCATCTCAACAGTTTGTAGAAGCACTGTGCTAGGAGAGCACACATCTTGCCAAATTTGCACATTGTTTTCAGTCACATGCAAACATGGAAAATGAGGTACAAAGGAGCCCCATTGCACTTTCCAAAGATGATGAAACCAAAGGCGGTAGAGTTGAAGGCACACATCCGCAGTCAGATCTAGAACTATGAGGAACTCCTGCAGTTCAGCACCAATTTGAAGGCTTCACAGGCACGGGTGTTCAGGAACATGGATGTCATTGTGTGCATGCATGTGATCCAAATCATTGGCACACTTACTGAGGTGAAGTCAAAGAACCAAGTTTGACTAGACCTGGACATGTACTTTGATCAGTTGATGCACATATCCACCAGCACAGACTTGAAGATCAACGTAGACACTATGCATCAATATGTTGTTGTTCTGGCTGCACTCAAGGCTATGATGTGCATGTTATAGTATGAGTTGGACAGAGGTGTCAAATCAATGTACCCGGATGCAATGGAGGCTAGAGTTTGCTTTCAAAAGGATATCACCATAGAACAGACAGACACCATAACAAACTACCAAGCTTGCCACCAACTTGCCACCATCAATCATCATGAGGATGTCGAAGAGTTAGCATTCCCACACCTATCTGAGTCTTAGTGATGTCTTTCATGGCTTGCTCAAGCATATTTTTGTCTCACATGGGTACATGTGCAGATTGTAATGTAACATGTTGTAAAAGTGAAAGACCAAGTGTCGATAGTAGAATGCAACAGTCATGTAGTAGTTGAAGAGTCATGAGGATAGGTGAAGAGTCACAAAGGGGAATGTCAATTGTCACCCCACCCTTTTCTATTTATAGAACCTCATAACTCCTTGAACAAGATTTTGGGAGCCAAGCTTCCTATATTTGTAACTTAGAGAAAGCTTGGAGTGTATTGTAACAAGCCTTGGATTCTCCACAATGCAGAGCTAGTACATCTCTTTAGAGGAGCAGGCAGAAGTGACTGTAATGTTCCGCTATTCGGACTAGTGGTTGGTCATGGTTGTATGCATGATTGGATCTTTCACTCTTTTAATATAGCAGAGGAATCACGTTTTATGCATATGTTGTTATTGTAGTTCGGCTATCTTGGTTACTCTAATGTTATATGTAGATTTTATTTACACATGTATGTATGGACTATTATGTATATGTTTGTATGAATCTTATCGAAATGTGTTATTGGTATAACCATCACTTTGGATCATTGGCTATCCTTCTTTCCAGCTTGTGATGTCTTTATGCTCGTGTGTTCACTTTCAAGATGTGTGTTATCACAAGTTTCTAAGGGGTGCACTCATCCCCCCGTTCCATGTGTTAGAGCCTTTCATGCACCTTCCTTGACTTGCTACAAAGGTCACACCCTTGCTACCAACAAGGACATCTTACTTACCTTTTCACGCAACTGTGGTCAAGGGGATACCATACTACCCCACTACTAGGACTCCTACATGAAATGGTCTGAGGTCTAGTTGGGACTTCTTACTTGGGAGATCCCTTGACATGTTGGCAGGTCCATCACCGTCAACTTTTCTGGTAATAGGAGGGCTAGATGACAAGCTGAGTCCTCACATATTTTTTTTAATATTCACACATTTGTCATGGATATCGTTAGAGTTCTCCCTCCACGATGTTTGTCTAACACTCAACCCATCAACATCACGAAGGATTTTTATGATCCCTTTTCAGAATTCACGTATGTTGGTGAAGGTGAAATGGCCTGACTTGAGTACTTACATGACTTCCTTGCATTCTTAGAGGATGCAGATGACTTTGATGAAGTCGAGGTTAGTTTGCTTCTTTCATACACACTTCACAAATCTGCCCGAAAAATGGTGCTGCAACGTGCCTCACAATTGCGTTCACTCACTTACTAAGTTTTGTGATCTAATTGAATCTACTTTCCATCATTTTGATCCTAAAAGTCTTGAAAAAAACTATTAAAACAATGGAAGAATCCGCATGAATCACCTATGAATTTTTGGTAGTGCTTCCATGCACTTCAATTTGAAGCTCCAAAAAACCAGATGAAATTCCAATATCTTTGGGACAGATTTGAATATTGCCTTCACAAATATTTATATCCCAAGATGAACTTGAAGTTCAAACCCTGCTCATCATACTTTGGTGATGGAGCTACGTAATCACAAGTGAACACAGTTGTTGTCATAGGTAATTGTCTACTTTCCCCTCATCAAACAACTCCACCAATGAAAAGTGATGTGTGTTGGGTTGTGTTATATTCTTTCCATTACTAGCCCATGTAGTTAACCAGGAGGTTAGAGGGGTGGCAGAGCGCCCCCTTTGTTGCGCTGATTGCATAGTGAGGGGGTCACAGGGGGTTTGAGGGGTGCAGGTAACCTCACTCTATGGGGGATAGTGCCCCAGAAAATTTTGGTTTTAAAACCTATGTTAGGTTTGGCGGACCCACCTATGGTTTTGTGCATGATTTTCACACATGTTTTTGGACGCAATGGTTTTCGGTCCATGGTATTGGATGCTTTGGCATGTATAAATATGTATTCTAACATTAAAAGGAACATAATAAAAAATCAAGCTGGTAGTCCCGGTTTTGGGATCCAGGGGGAAATCTCTGTGTATATGTGTTTTATGCGTTATGCTCTCGCATTGTTTATTTTATGTGTTTTAGATTTTGTATGTAGGTAATTTTTGTACGGGGTTAAAACCTACATTTTGTTTCAGAGTTGTTTTGGCTTCAAGGGGGTGCCTAAGGGGTTTTGCTCGGGCTTGTAGTAGACCCTGTTTAGTGGGAGATCTACAAGATCAATTCTGGTGGTGAAAGAAGATGGCGAGTAGTGGAAAGATAGAGATCGAGAAATTTAATGGTCAAAGTTTTGAGTTGTGGAAACTCAAGATGGAGGATATGTTGGTGGATAAAGATCAGTGGATTGCGGTAGATC
>APFE031363814.1:107590-126672 GCA_000404065.3 Pinus taeda
TACGGGGTTAAAACCTACAATGTGGGAGAACATGCAGACATGCATGTTCAACTGTAACATCCTCCCATCATCACTACTCTCAAATTATGCGCAGAATTGGTTGGGAATCCCATGGGTTGTCACATGCATTTGTTGGCTCAACCTTCGTCTTCGCGTTCTGTTGATCCTCTAAATTGCACTGTCTTGTGTTCTTCGTTCCAGACTCTACACCTGCTGTGAATGAGTATCAAGCCACCGACGCAGTTGGTGTTGCACAACCAAGCTGCACTGTCATTTATGATGATTATGACTAGGAACCTGAACATCAACCCACAACGAAGGACGATATCCTTTTGTTCGCGCCTCTACTTTTTCCTGACATCTTTGGTGATTCTTCTACCTCTGAATTTCCTTGTGTAAATCCATCCACGAATGCATCTAGTTTAGATCATTCACAGAACACACCAGATGTCGGTCCATCATTCGGCAATGGAGAGGACAAATTCTTCATTGAAAATCCACTTGATTTTTCATCTTCTTTTTTCTAGAAACACAGAGGGTGAACATTCTTGCTTCTCATCTACCCCTTTGTTTGATTTATCTGATCATGAGGATGCCGATGAACTTACTGATTTTTCTGATCGTAGTTATCATGATCTATTTACTCCCATATTCAATCATGATGTTAATTCTATTGTTGTTGATATTTCAAAGCCACCTGTTTATGATTATTTATCTGTCGTTGAAGTCGAAGCCCCGCAGGTTGTCGAGGCACTTCAGTCTGAGCTAATGGTTATGCCAAGGCCTTCTTTTCCTAAGGTTGGTTTCACTTCCAATTAGGAAATTATTGAAACACCCAAGGCTCCTCATTGCTCATCTGTATGCATTGAAGATCAATCCAACACACGGATTTCACTTCCTCCACTCGAATCACATGATCCTATCGCTCATTCATTGGAGGAATCTTACACAGCAACCAAACTTTCCCAACGCAAGTTGTCTATGTTTCTCATGTTTTCTTTCATGTCACGGTCAAGAGAATTCATATGCTAAACATCTGCACGCGTTGTATCACAACACCATTGTAAGTCCATAGAGTGCATTTCATGCTCTTTCACTTTTTTCTTTTATGTGGATGCATTTAAACTCAGAGTGTGTTTGCCTTCATTGTTAGATCTATTATGTATGCTGGTTCACCTAACTGTGCTTTTCGCAAACCATGCCTTCACTAACATGCGTCAACCAATGCATAGGTGGCTGCATTGGAAGTGTCATTTTACGTGAGAATACCCATACACCGTTAGCTTAGGAGTAGGAGTAGTGTTTGATTTTTTCCTGTTTGATTGCATACATGTTTTCTTCCTTACTTTATTGTTTGTTTGCTTGCCTGCTTTCTTTGCTTACTTTCTTTTCTTTCACATTTTCTTCTGCTCTTTGGTTTGCTTTGTGTTTTTTGTTTACTTGTTTATGTTCGTAGGTTAGTTTCGCATGAAACCGTGTGTGACTCTTGAAGCAAGCATGGTAAAGAACAAAAGGACTTGCAGAGTTATCAATACTTGGTTATGTGTCATCCTTTCTTTGTATGAAGAACTTGTTCTCTTCAGTCCATGATACACCAATGGAAAATACCTTATGTTCGAAGTGAACCTTGGTGAAAACACAACGCTTTCATGGTAACTAGTATCACCTACTCTAGTCAGTTTTTTTGGGTTAACCCTTGTCAACCCAGTCAAGTAGAGTAAGGTGAGGGGGACAACCTTAACAACTATGTCAGAGGTATATACACAATACTTATCTAAAGGAAAAACCTCTTCTTCTCTCAATAAGTTGGGATCCCTTTCCCACCTCTGAAATAGATAAGTGCTATGCACAGTTCTTGAAAACTAAAAAAATGAAAAATGAAAATGTGAAAATTTTGAAAATGAAGAGGCAAAAGAAGAGAAAGGCTTCCTACGCTGAGAGGTGATGCAAGTAAATCCATTGGGGTATTGACCAGGCTTGTTTGAAGCAGAGAGATGCTTTTTTCCTGCGTAACTTCGTCGGGGCACTATCCAGGCCTATTGGCAGTAGAGAAACACCAGAGATGAAATTTAAACTCTAACTGTCATATTTCTTGTGTACCAATATACCCCTCATCCCCAATTGAAGCAATTATGTTGACTTGGCTTGGAATGTGTGTTGACTGACCAAGAGCATGGTAGGTGCTACATCTTCCAATCAAGCTAGTGTGGAAGCCAAGATGATCAGAGAACTAAATAGTACTTCTAGAGGAGTCAGACTTGATTTTCATGAAACAAGCTCCATTCAAAGAGATGGAGTTCTACCAGTGTGTCACCAAGTGTTGTAGCGGCTACAAACACCCTCCAAAATTTTTCCTTAGCTTCGTTTTGGAGCCTCCCTACCAACCATCCTTAGCAACATGTCTTTCACTTTCTAAGTACAAATGCTTCATTTGAGCTTTAGTGGTGGTTGTGCTTGTAAACTTGTTTACCTCCCACCCGCAAGTTGGCGCTCTGGGACTTAGTGATTTTATGGTTGTGATGATCACCTAAGAAATTCCGCAATTCTGGAGGGGAACTAGCCTTCCCTTTGGAAATTGTGTAATCCATCCAGGTTACCTTCTGGGCTCCAAAAATGCGCAATCCATCCAGGCATCCTTCCCTATGAAAACTACGTAATGCAGCCCAACACTGGGCTTCATCTAAAAAATTGCACTATTCTCACTGACAACCAGGGCTTCAGTCTAGAAATTGTGCAATGCATGAGGGACAACTAGACTTGCTCAACTCATAAACTGCAAAAATGTTATTCCTAGGTTGATCAATTCCCTTTAGGACTGAACAATATTGATTTGCATGCATAGGCTACTTTTCCCGAAAAATAAAAAAGAAAAAAGAAAAAGCATCCCTTGATTTTAGGGATCCATTTTTAGCAGCTGGAAGTTGCATTCAAAATCTATTTTATAAACCTCTCGCCAAGTGTCACTTTTTCCTAGATTTGTGGCATGCACATCATAAGCCTCGATCTTATCAAAATTATTTATTCGAGGCTTCATATCTCATTCATCACATCGATCTTGGAGCTCTAACATCCCGCATCGCATCTAGTAGCATACGGCACATTCAACTCAACTTTTTTCTAGGTAAGTCTAATTTTCATGTCTTTTGCTTCTTTTCTGTCGCTTTTTATATTTCGATTTATGTGAGTGTTGTTTGCTTTGTTTTATTGAACGCTTGTTGTCATTTTAATGCATGTTAGCTTCTAGAAGCATTGTTTCAAGTTTTTATTTGCATTTCACTGTTGTCACATGTATGACATTGTTTGTAAACTAATGGTCGTCGTTGTGGCAACCTGCTTCACACACATGTTTGTTTTCACGTTTTCTGAATCTTGCACTCACTGTTTGCATGCATGGTCGTTTTATTGAACGCTTGTTGTCATTTTAATGCATGTTAGCTTCTAGAAGCATTGTTTCAAGTTTTTATTTGCATTTCACTGTTGTCACATGTATGACATTGTTTGTAAACTAATGGTCGTCGTTGTGGCAACCTGCTTCACACACATGTTTGTTTTCACGTTTTCTGAATCTTGCACTCACTGTTTGCATGCATGGTCGTTTACTTTTTTCTTCACTCAGCTTCACCATGCATTCAAAATTTTCATGTTTTCAGTCACTCGTCGACTAGTCTGGGCTGCCTTGGCCCTAACCTTTCCTTTCCTGGCTGGAAATGTGCATTTTTGAGAGTGAAGGCTCAGCCTTCCCCTCAAAAATTGCACAAATCTGTCCCAGAACTGGCCTCCAGGATTTCTCTGCGCAATTTTGAGAGGTAGTGCCTTGCTAGCCCCAGAAACTACGCAAATGTAGTTGCTGGTTTATAGTCACTGGCCAAGATGGACTATGCATTTCATATTTTTAGCAATCAGTTAGCCTCTTGATAGCCTATACTATGCCTTGCACATTTTTAGTAGTCTGTCTCCCAACCTCTCGGTGAAAATTGTGCAATCTTCCCAGTCAGTCGCTTGGGTATGTTGCATGTCAGTCCTCAATTTGCTTTTAGTTTTCAACTAACAGATTGCTTGCCATGAGTGTTGCTATGTCTCCAATTATCAAATGTGTTCATCTGTCTCTCAGTAGTATAGGTATAATGGCATCTAAGAGAGCAACGTCAAAGGACACTGTCAAGAGTGCAACTAAAGAAGAGTTGAGCAACTGTCTATGAGCTTACCTATCTATGAAGACACCAAGTTGTCATAAACAAGGATATCGAGAAGAAATGGTAGGACATCAACGATACATTCTCAGGCACATTTGAGGAAAATATGGAAGATCGCAGGGTCTATGTCAACATTCACAAGTCTGGCTTGTATCGGATTGCATGCAGGTATTCCACATTCCCATGTGAGGACATGATCCACTGGATTGTCTCACATACTGATCCGAAGACAATGGTGTTGAGAAATGTGAGTGGAACAGAGATTGCTACCTTTAGGGTGAAGGAATTTCAGGAGATGTATTACTTGCTATAGCCAGTGATCATGTTGGCTAGACCCTTCAGCAGACCCAACAACAGTGCGCACTCAAGAGATATCTTGAAGAGCTCGGTGAAAGAGCCAACCCATTTCAGGACAACACCCAGCCAAGGTTACAAGACAAAGATACTGCGGAAGGCATATCATCTCTTGGTCGTCTTTGCAGGTCGCTTATACGGCCAAGAGAGCATGGAAACATTCTTGCAGAGTTGGGTGATCGTGTTGGATTAACTGGAGAGCGAAGGAAGACCTTACAACTAGTCTGACATGTTGGCGCTCAAGTTGAACGAATAGGTAACAAAAGCTGGACATCCACCCAAGGGTCAGTAAGTGAATATACACATGCCCGCTTACATACTGGATGTATTTTGTGCTCATCAATAGTTCCCAGGCTTGGGCTGAGCATGGACACCTTTGGAAACCTCTGTGCACACCTATTGCAGGTTGTTCTCCAAATGTAGCTTTCAGAGTTATCATACATTTATCAGACCACTTCGTCACCCCAGTGTACAAAATGATATTCGAGAAGGATTTAGCTTGCATGTTGCAGACAATGATGGAGGCATTGATCGACATAGAAGATTAGTATGCCTCACTCCTTGGCACCCTCATACAGATTTACAGCGCGGAGAAGGCTCCACATGTTTTACCGAATATTTCCATGGATAAGCTTGTCATGCAAGAGTGTCATATCACATCTCATTAAGGTTGTCAGTGAGACTGTACAAGAAGAAGAAGGCACCTTGGCTCGCTCTTCCTTTGTGGATCAAACTCTATGAGATCTGAAATCTCAAGCATGCTAACGCCGAGATGGAGGAATTCAAAAGATTCACCTTTGGCACTATAAGTTTCAATCTGTATGACCTGCATTGCTTAGTGAACGACCACTTTGCAAGAATGAAACAACCTTGGATCCATGGGGTGTGTCATTGGCTTGAGGAAGACCCATGAAGATACTTCTATCACTTCTCAAGGCTCAATGAACTGGTCAGTATAGTTGTAGAGTGGTTAGCAAGGTAGAAGGAAGCAACATCTCAAAGAGCAGCATCATCAACAACAACAGAGGCTTGTAGAACTGCACGTGACAAAGGCAAGAGAAAGGTTGTTGATAGCGTAGAGGCAAAGTAAAGCCGCAAATTCCATGCAAATCTACTTGTGTTGAAAGCAATTTTGGAGATTGAGGCTAAGAGGCGACAACATGATAGGAGGATCACAGAAAGGCATAGGGTGAAATAGAGGATGGAGGAAACAGAAAAGGAGTTGCAGGAGTTGAAGCGACAACTCAAGGAAGAACAAGAAATGTGCAGAAGAGAGAAGGAAGTGCAATGGGAATAGGTACAACAGGTGGCGCAACATGCATAGATTGATGAAATTGCACCCATACAAGAGAAGATAGGGTGAGTAGTGGCAGAAGCACGACCTTGCTCAAGAGATTGAATAGATGCTTGAACTGATGGACACAGACATGGTTCAGCAAGAGTCAGATCAGGATATTAACCTCATGCCTTAGAACTAAAGAGTTCACCCAACAGGCTTCACCAAATTTGAAAGCAGAGCAAGTCCCAAGCGATCAAGGAGACACAAAGATCCTTGAAGACAATCTGGAGGTGGAGATTCATAACGTATGTTTGGATGAGTCACAACACAGAGTTGTGTAGTCATGCAGAGTTCCCACTTCGTATGTCCATGTATCTCCTGCTTAGTTTGAAGAATGAGTGATCGTGTCTGATGTGCACAAGCATCCAACAAAATTGGCCGATGCTACCAAAGTATATGTTGAAGCCACCAGCTCTAGTGTTAGATTATTAATAATTGAGAATGAGCACATGGCTAAGGAGTTATAAGCAGCCAAGAAGGGAGAAGAATAGGTTACAAAATATGTTAGAGCAGAGTTGAGGAGAGCGATACTAGATGAAGTATCGTCTCTCGAGATAGTCATGTGGAAGTTGTACTCCAGATTCGTCACCGTCCATAAGTTAGTTGTCCATCTCAATGGTTAGCAGCAGTGCTATGCTAGGAGAGTACACATATTTTCAGATCTACACACTGTTGCCTGTCACATGCAAACATGGACAATGAGGTACAAAGGAGCCCCATTGCACTTGCCAAAGATGATGAAGCCAAAGGTGGTAGAGGTGAACACATGCATCTGGAGTCAAGTCCAAAACTATGAGGAACTCTCGCAGTTCTTCACCAGTTTGGAAGCTTCACATGCACGGGTGTTTAAGAGCATGGACGTCATTGTGTGCACACATACGATCCCATCCAATGGCACACTCACTGAGGTGAAGTCAAAGAACCAATAATGACTGGAGCTAGACATGTACTTTGATCAGTTGATGCACGTAGCCACTAGTACAGACTTGGAGATCAGCGCAGACACTAGGCATTAGTATGTTGCTGGTCCGACTGCACTCAAGGCTATGATGCGCATGTTATCAGACAATTTGGATAGAGGTGCCAAATCAGTGTACCCAGATGCAATGGAGACTAGAGTTCACTTTCAGAAGGATGTCACCATAGAGCATGCGGACACCATAACAGACTACCAAGCTTGAGATCAGTTCAAAACTGTCAATCATCGCGAGGATGTCAAAGAGTTAGCCTTCCCATAGTTGTCTAAGTCTTAGTGATGTCCTGCATGGTTTGCTCAAGCCTATTTTTGTCTCACATGGGTACATGTGTAGATTGTGATGTAACATGTTGTAAAAGTGAAATACCAAGTGTCAATAGTAGAATGTAACAACCATGTAGTAGTTGAAGAGTCATGAGGGTAGGTGAAGAATCACAAAGCGGAATGTCAAGGGTCAACCCACCCGTTGCTATTTATAGAACCTCATAACTCATTTTACAAGATTTTGGGAGCCAAGCTTCCTATAGGTTTAACTTAGAGAAATCTTGGAGTGTATTTAATGAGCCTTGGCTTCTCCACAGTGCATAGCTAGTACATCTCTTTGGAGGATCAGGCGACAGTGACTATAACGTTCAACTATCGGGACTAGTGGTTGTTCATGATTGTATGCATGATTGAATCTTTCGCTCTCTTAATATAATAGAACCAACACGTTTCATGCATATGTTATTATTGTAGTTCAGTTATCCTAGTTACTCTACTGATATATCTGACTGTTATTTACTCATGTATGTATGGACTATTATGTATATGTTTGTATGAATCTTATCGAAATGTGTTGTTGGTATAACCATCACTTTGGATCATCAGTTATCCTTCTTTCTAGCTTGTGATGTCTTTCTACTCACATGTTCCCTCTCATGATGCATGCTATCACAGGTTTCTAAGGGGCACACTCATCCCCATGTTCTGTGTGTTAGATCCTTTCATGCACCTTCCTTGACCTGCTGCAAACGTCACACCCTTGCTACCAACAAGAACATATTACTTACCTCTATGTGCAACCGCAGTAAAGGTGATACCATACTACCCCATTGGTGGGACTCCTACACCAAATGGTCTAAGGTCTTGTTGGGACTTCTTACCGACGGGATATCCTGACATGTTGGTAGGTCCAGCACCGTCAACACCAACAAAAGAGTTGTAGCAAAAGAGGTTGATGTTTAATTAAAACAAATGAATCTCAAATTCAGTTTCAGTTGGTCTTATGACCCACTGGGAATTATATCTTCAGTAAGATTTGCACAAAAATCAACACTTTGTGCTCATATGCCTAAACCTGAAATTGAGTAGTATGCAAATAAAGATAATTGGGATGAGAATACTTTGCATGAGATTGAGGAGCCAATATCCAGTCAAACAACACTGGAAATTCCAAGAATGACAGAGAAAGAACTAAATAGGCCAAGAGAAAATGTATCAACAGTAGGTTCAGAGTTGTAGGAATAAGAATTTGAAGTAGTTAAAAGGAAGAAAACTATAAATCTTGATGAAGGATCTTCAAAATCTGGAACTATTGAAGATCTTGCTATTGTTGTATTGTCAACACAAACTCCTTTTTCACTATAGTAGGTAGAAGAAACTAAGACTTCTTCTTCTTCTCCTTCCTCTCCTTCTTTGTGGCAGTAAAGTATATTTTATAAATTCCTAGAAATGAAAAAGAAGAATGAAGCACTTAAGACTTCGACATATGTAGATTTTTGGAAGTAGTCTTCCTCAACATAGACAAGGTTACTTTTAGCACTAGATAGTGAGAAGGGACAATTCCAATTGGCATTTCTTGAGCCAAAGTTCTTTGTACCAAGGACAACTGAGGATTACAAAACTTCCCTGTTTTCTTTTGACACCAAAAAGATTCATCCTTTAGATCAAATTGATCTAACAAATTAAGTAGGGGAGATGATTTAGACATCCTTGACAAGTTTCCACACTGACAACTTTTATAGTAGGTACTTCTACAACAGGGACACATACAGAAGCAATAGTCACAATAGAAATACAATCCAGTGATAAAAATTCAGCAGAACAATTGTCAAGGGCCATGGGAGATTTATCCTTGAAAGATCAATAAATTGAGAAACTTAAGGTGCAACTCCAAAAGATTCAAGAAAGTAAAATCAAGATTGATAATGCATATTTGGCTGAGATTCAAAATAATTTAAAGTTAACTAAGCAATTGGAAATTTATGTGAATGAATCATTTATTACACAAACTTTATCTGACGCCAAAGAAAACATCTAGATTGATATCAATGCATCAGTAATTGAGCTATGGCTTGCCATTGAAATTTTTTTTGAACAAGAAGATTTATTGTAGAGATCAAAAGCAATAGTAGCGGAAATCAAAGAAGAACTGGACCACAAACTAGGAGATTCCACAAAGATAATTAAAGTCTTAAACTCCAAAATGAAGGATGAACACGAAGAATTTTGGATTGAAGACAAAATTGAAGCAGTCATGGAAGCAAGAAAAGTTTTAACAAAGATAAATTTGATGTTACAACTTGAGGATAAGTGTCAAAACTTAGAAGCTCAGATCAAGAAATTTCACAGAAAATTCGATGCTCTACATCAGGAAGGACTCCTAAGTTTGCAAGGTATAAGTGGAAAATTGATTCCACTTGAAGATTATCACCATAGGATACATGAGATAGAAACATACAATACTAAGTTTGCCAAAATCAGAGGAATTATAATTGGAAAAGCTGTCATTGAAGGCTTAGATTATGATTTATTCATTCAACATGAAATTACGCATTTGTTTCTAACTAGGCCTACTTTTGAAAAATATATTGAAGTTTATGTGTCATAAAGAAAGTTGGTAATTTTTTCTATCCCCGGTGATAAGAGATGAGATAAATTATGTGAGCTCATCGAATAGAACAAAATTCTTTTAGTGATCAACAACTAGAGAAGTAGGAGCAGGTAGGTTGATAAGCATGAGCAAACAACAGATTAACAGGAGCAGTGAACATAAAATCAGATTTCCAGCAACAGTCATCAAACAACAACCCTCGAAATCTGTGCAGAGTGTTCAAATCAGTTCAGATTTGTTGTTTTTCAGTACTGTTTTTGTAATATCCAAATCAATTTGGATGATATTATATTTTGTAATAAATTTTGATTCAAGTCTAGATATTTTGAGTCGAACTCTATAAGTATTTTTTCATTCAAAGGAGAATAGGTTGAACCCTTGTGATGAATCAATGATATGATTGTAATTTTCTAAGCTATTTCTGAAGATAATAGAAGGATTCTTGATTCATTCTGAGTAGCTTGTGTATCTCTGTGACTTCTTCTGGTTATTCAATTATGTTTCCATTTTTTATTTTGTCTACACATGTTCAAGGTAACATAGAAGTTTGGGTAGAATTAGATTGAATGTCAATCTCTTTGAAAGTCCCTACAAAGTTATAATTATTAAAAGAGATTAATTAACTGAAATTGTTTGTCCTAGTTAATTCCTCTAAATATTTTAATTGTTGCCTTCTGTGATCTCTTGGACATGTATAGTTTGGTTGTAGAAAACTTCTATACACATCTACCATATATAACAAATTAGATATTCAATATGAATGTTTAAGGAATTACATATCTTCTTAAATTATTCTTTAAAAGTCATTTTAAAGATTAATTATGTTAGGAATGAAGAATCAACACTTCTATTTTCTCAAAAATACTTAGGATTTACATCTATTTAAAAGTTTAAAGCATTGGTCATCCAATAAAAATCAAAACCTTATTTAGATGTTTTGGCACATTTCCATAGCCTAGAACTGTCTACAAAGGAACAACAAAAACCATACAAGTTATACACAAGAGAAATTATCTTGCATTTATATTGAAATTGGGAAACTCAATTTGGGACTTCAACTCTCCACCCAACCATAGATGAGCTACAATCAAGCTACTTACAGTTGTCACGCCCTGAGCCAGATTCCAAGGGACTAATATGGCCTTACTCAAGGGAATAAACAACAAATTCTTGATGAAACATGGATCTAGAGGTCCTCCTACCTCCACCCACCAACTACTCAACATCTAATCACATTTAGGGAATCTAGATGCTTGTTTCCTCCACCCTTCATCTAGCAAATGATGAAGAATCAAGAACAAGGAATTCAAAGGCTTACTACCTCCACCCTTCAACCTTCCAAATAATTTCAATAATGGAATAGGGAATAAAAAGGTATGCTACCTCCACCCTTCAGCTAATCAATAACAATAACCAAGATTAAGTAATCTAGAGACTTGTTTCCTCCACCCTTTATATTTTTGAATGGTGTCAACAATGAGACAAGGAAGCCAAATGTCTACTACCTCCATAGGTAATCAATAGAAATCATCCAAGCATAGGGAGTCCTTAGACTTAGTGCCTCCACTCTCTAGCCATATAGGATCACACCCATATACTCCAAGGAGTCTAGATTTTTCACCTCCGCCATCGTAACATGTAACATAATGGTTCCACCCAATTAAGGGAATTTAGAACCCACTGCCACACAGTGGTTCCACCCAATGAAGGGAATCTAGAACCCACTGTTAAGTTGAATAACAAGAAATGGAGTCTCTAGAATTTCCTTTACCAGGAATCTAAGGGCTAAACCTCTACCCTAGGTTGTCAAGGGAATTTAGATAATTCCATCTCCACCCTCTAGCCCCCTAAGGTGTCCCAAGAGTTACCCTCACCTGAAGGAAAAATCCTCATGCCTCCTGATGCTCAACCCAAAGTGTGATGAACCTATTGATGAGCCTAGGTATTGCAACAATAATGTTGCAACTCCCAGGGCTACCAGCTTTACTTATAAACCTAGGGTTCGTACAAACATGGAGGTGACAGTGTTATATGCACAAGTAAAAGTGAATATACTACTTGTTGTCACTGCTCATCTGAAAGAGATCCCAGGGGTTCCAATCCAGACTTCTATAGGGTCAGAAGAAGCTTAATTCTTTGATGGAAGGAGAGAAAACCTATTCTAAGAGAGAACTACTCTACTGCATTAATGAAGAAAACAACATGAAATGATTAAACCATACCATAACCTAACTAACCAATCAAACAATTATGATAAGTAGAATTTCTAAATTAACACTAATCTAATACTAATTATCTAAGTTTCAGAAGTAAAGAGCATCAAAACTAGACTAAGGTGTAAGCAAAGAACTAAACTAACTCGAATTTTAGGTAGAAGAGCAGTCAGAGAATGAAATTAGTGAAAGAAGGACGTGAGGGAGCAATAGTGCATAAGCACCATTGGATCAGTCGGGAGAAAGGCAAATGAACAACGGAGATTGGATCGCAAGAGTTTACGTAGATAGATGGGTGAACAGGGTTAACTAACAGGATGAAGGTGGAGATCTTATCGTGAAGGCTTAAGTGAATGGATGGACGAACAAGGGAACAAAGTAGATGAACAATCGAGATCTAATTTTGCGGGTGAATTCAAGAGATGTTGGGACGAGGTTAATAGGAGTGATGAACGACTGATATCTTATCACACGGGTGAAGTCAAGAGATGGACGACGTAGATCATATTGTGGGGAAAAGAAACATGTGGAAATGAGGGAGTAGGTTTCTAAGGCGGTAAGTAGTTTCTCGCGTGCCCTTTAGGTTGTAAGTAGTATTACGAAATTTCACGTGATTAGCCTTATTGCGTGACACGTAAAATGAGAAAACCACTTTTCTCGCGTGCTCTCAGGCGGATAACGTTTGTGCACTAATCCGCACGAGATTACACGATGACAGTTAGATCAGGTGGGGCTGATCAACGATGGAGATCAGCCAAGATAGTTGGCAATCAGGTGAAGTGACAGCCATCAGATTAGGCAAGGCAGATCGATGGTTGGGACTTAAAGTGCATAAAGTGATAGGGTGATGCATTGGCTGTTGGATCAAGGGACAGATCAGTGATGGAGATTAAAGCTCATAAAGTGAGTGGAAGACTCCACGCAAGGTAGCAGTTGGAGAAAATAGTGAATCAGACGATGATTGTGAAGGTTTGTTGGTGATTTGATGGCGAGGAAGTGATGCATGGGGAAAACGATGGAGGTGGTTTCAAATGAAAATGACAGAGAAAACCAATGCGGGTGAACAAATAACTACATTAAACAATGAACTCCATAGCCCATTCAAGAATAGAGACCTGTGTTTTTGGGGTTGCTAAAGGGTCCCTTCCTCAAGTCATGGTTCCAGAGGGAGGAGATGAGGCCGAGAAACCTGTGCACATCCTGATAGTGATATTTTTCTTCTAACTAACCTATGAACTGAAAGAAGGCATAAATTAAAGTAAACTAGAGCAAATGCAACTACTGAAGTAGATGAACATGAAAACCATGCATGACCTATGCTATATTACTATAGTGAAAGTGCAACTACTTAAACAAAGAAATAGTGAAAACCATAAGGCTACTTAAGCAAATAAATAGAACAAAACTATATTCTAGCATACATGTACAGTAAAGAGGAGCTGTGGCTGCTTGGGTCAGGCCCTAACCCAAGAGCTTTAGCTCTTGGAGTTAATTCAGAGATGGCTTAAACATAACTCATTCTTATTATAAAAACCATGGATTACAGAGCAAGTTTTCACAAGTCTTTGCAGCTCAGAAATAAAACAGAGTTCTACAAATGAAGTTTGAATCCTAATGAGGTCCTAAGCCTCTCTACTTATACATATGAAGTCTCTAACAACTTCCTTCCCATTAGGGAGGCTTGGCTCCCAACTCAAGAAAAACTGGTTTTTGTCCCTTTCACTTGCTTGACTGTCTTCTAGTCTTCAAAGTGATGGATGTTTACACTCCGAGCTGGCGGAGGAATGTTTGAATAGAGGGGTAGTAAATGAGGAGGATTTACCTCCTATATTTACTCTCCCTTGTCCCATTCGAGTTTTGACCAAGGTCTTTGCCATTTTTCCTTGCTTCTATCCTTTATTTTTGCATTATATGTGTTGAGTGATAAAAGGTGTATTTTTAACTCCTAATTATTTTCACATTAATTGTCAACCCAGGGACGATGTTTTATCTCAAGAGTGTACTCAGTCTGAGGCGGTCACCTATTCAAGAGTAATGTTTTGCAGTATAATGCTTTAAAATGCAAAGATAAATGAATGCTTGAAATAAAATCTACTTAATATTAGAAGAAACTTAACACTCTGAAACTTGAATCATTCACTCAGAAAACTACAACAATTTATCAGTCAAGGATGCAGCAATGATAACTCTCTCCCCTGTAAACTGATGCAAATGAAAATCAATCATAGGCAAGATCTCCAATCTGAGAACTTAGACAGCGATAGTCAATGTTCTTTACAGTTGTTTATCTTTCAATCCACACTAAAGCAAATAACTAGAAATGGCAATTCAATTGGAAATGCTTACTAAAACACACTTGTTGCAATATTAGTTACAAAGTGAAATCAAATCCTTGTAGAAAAGAGCAGTGACTAAGTCTATTGAAAAAATGAATAACAAAGCTTCATCTAACAGAAATGAATTATTAATGGAAATGAACAGTAATGCTAAATTATTAGAATTAAATAGCAATCTTAAATAGAACTAAACAAAAAAGCTAATTAATTAGAAATACACAGCAACTATAAATGTAACTAAATCAACAATCTATAATGAACGGCAAAATCTAAAGTGAACAACGAAGTTTTAGTGAATATCATAACAATTTAAGTTACAAAGGATAATAATCTTGTTATGATAGAAGAAAATGGCAATGCGATTCAATTGTAGAAGGTAATCATTAAACAAACCACACTTGCATAAATCAGAAAAATACAATACAGAGCAGCAACTTAACAACCCTTTTATTTATTAATCATCAAACTGTGAAATCATTACAACAACAAAAGTCTTGAGAATTACAATGGTAATGAAAAAATTCCCCTTTCCTCCTATCCTATCCTATCTTATCTCTAATAATCCCTTACTTAATCTCTCATATTCTATTCCATCATGAATAATCAATCATCCCCTTCTCTGATCTCTGTTCTCATTTAAATACACAGAGAGCAGAGAGAATTTACAACAAATATGATTACAACATGATTTCTATTACAAAATTGGATTGTTCTCAACAAATTGATAAGCAAGATCATATCTGAAATATCTTTCCATCAATCATTCAATAGGAACAGGCCGAATTTGGCACTGCAACTGGGATAATTTGGAAAACAACCACACAACAAATCTGAGAAAAACGTCTTCAGAGAACCTTTTGTTTCTCTTAGTATGGACCGAATTTGGGAAATCTGCTCATTGCAAAACTAATTTGGTCCGTTCTAGACAAAACCCATGTTTCGGGTTTTCTAGATTCTTCTCCATTTGCCCAACACGTCCAATGCAAAATTGTCACTTCTTATTCCAGAAAATTTCTGAGTTGGCACATTTAATGATGAGTTGGAAATCAAATCTTCAATCTGGAAAATATCTTGAAGGCTAAAAATAGCGAGTAATGTTACAATCAATTTATTAATAAACCATCATTGATGAAATCATGCATAATCATCAATTTATAAAAAATAAAGGAGAATAAATAATATTTATCTATAAGATCATAAATAAGTGTAAAATGAAATTATATGATAAATCATGATAAATGACATAATAAAGAAGAGTAGGAATGGATGAAATAGGTGTTAAAAACTAATAATAATAATGATATATTAACGGTCCAACATACCCCCAAACTAAATATATTGCATGTTTTCATGCAACAAAAAACTAAATATATTGCATGTCCTCATGCAACCCAAAGACAAAACCCTTGTGTTAACCAAGCAATAAAAAATTTGTTCATCCCAACTCATGAAATGGATGGAACAAATGAATTCTTCCTCAAATAATGAATATTCAATTTTACCAATGTTGATGAAGGCATAATAATTTTTACATTGACGTTCAAGTTATGTGTATATGAAGTTGTAGCAAAATATGATATAAGTAACAACAAACTTCATTAACCATTTTCTCAAAAACTACAAACCAGATTTTGTTGAAATTTGGCAAGTAGATTTCTATTATATTAATGCTTCTATGATCCAAAAATCATATTGTTTTGATGCACGGATCATGAGATATAAACAAAATGGCTGTAGGTGATAGTGCATGATTTTTGAAATTTTATGAACCAATTTAACATGAAATTATCTGGGTTTGTGTATTTTAATGATACATTTGTGTTTTACAGAAAGCATAAGAATTGAATTCATAGTTTTAAAAATATATGGAAATCAATTTCTGCACTGTATAAAAATGAAATTGTATGCCTTAAATGAGAAAGAAAGTAGAAAACATCTATCATGTGTAACAATTCCTCCCCCAAACTGAAGAATTAGCATGCCTTCATGCAATGCTAGAAAACAAATAGAAGTGGTTGCCACAATTTGTTGAATTCTATGCTTGGTGTAAAACAACATGGAATAAGGGGGTGTTAAGAATGAATAAGAAAATCAATGGATGATAAAGACATGGCCATAAGAAAGAAAGGAATGAAAGCAACACTCCCCCAAACTGAAAGATGATATATCTCTGAAAAATGGGAAGTTGTAAAGATGTGGAATGAATGATGATAAAATAATGCTCAAAATGGATTTTCATGAAATTCTCCTAAATTTGTAATAAATCAGAAAATTATGCTATTTTACCTCAAGTTTTACCTCCAAAAAGAAAAATATGGAATGACATATATGGATTGGCATTTGTTGAAGTTGATTTAGGCAGAGTTGGTGCTTAAAGTAATACAAAAGGTGGAATCCAGGCAAGCACATCATGTCTGAATAATTGTTCGCAGTCGCGAGTTGCTCGAGCCTCTTCTGTTAGTTGCAATAGTGGGTCATGTTGCAAGTAGTGTTTCCCCCCATACTTGTTCTCTTGTAAATAAATCACTATTTTGCATACAACATTCTTGAATCCACAGTGTTAGTTTTGAATAGCAATATATAAAATGCATGCAAAAATTTCAATCAAAAAAACTTTTGTATACATGCAATACTAATATTTTGTCAAATCAACAAGTTATGGCAGAGTGTTGTAATCATATCGCATGTTATCCCATAATGCATACATTCCCCCCTCCAATTAGGAAAGGGATTCTATGACCATAAAGCCTATGAAAGGTGTTATATTGACGATAAGGCAAGGGAATGAACAATACAACAGTAAATGAAGCAAAGTACACATATCAATGATAGGACAACGAGAGTTATGGTTATAATGAGAGCAGAGTGTGTAAAGATAGTTATGAATAAGAGATAGGATGCTTTGGATTAATGATAAGTGATGCAAAAAAGAAAAAGGACAACAATATGCCAAAAAGATGCTTTGTTGATGGTATTCTAGCTGAAAATGATGCGATTGATCTAAAAACAATTTCTCATGCGTAAAGGTTCAAAACAGGGAAAACAATTAAGGAAATAACTTCTCTGATAAAAAAAAATAATAAAAAAAGGATATTATAGTAATAATTGATGCTAAGATATAACTTCAATACCATAAGCAGAGTCTTTGCTACCAGCAAGCATCCATAGTCTTGGCAGGGTTGCTTTTTAACCCGTATGAGCCATGATCCTCAATTTAAAAATGGAGAGTTCTAGTGTTGTTCTACAGAAGAGATCAGTGTGCTGTCGTGGTAATCAGATAACCACACTGCCATTCAGAGACCTCCAGTTTCAAGGATAATTTGGATATCCAATGGATCATAACCCTGGTGTGGTGGCCATAATGGGAATGTCACTTTGTTACAGCCTTATGAACATGGTAGGTTGGATCGTAATGAGACCCCCTATCCTCCATCTGCAAACAAATTTTTGCTACACATTTTTAGGATAAAAAGAGGGAGGCTCACTACTCCTTAAGAGTAGGGATGGTGGAAGAAGTTTAACATGTCAATAGAAAAAAATATACCCATAATCTCATTTATTATAGACAGAGAAAATTATAACCAGGAAGGGTGGAATTAGCATGGTATTAAGATAATCAATCAGTATCATGTACAATAGAAAATGATGCAGTAAAGTAGTATATAAATAATTGTGTCCCTTTTGAAAATAATCTATCATCAAGGAGTTGTCCTATTAAAGATCATAACATGAATGATATTAACTCGCTTTAATAGAATCCATAATTCTTGTCCTCATAAAAGTAGTGTACTTCATGCCATGAAAGGGAATCAATAAAATGCAGTTGAGATGAACTAGGAATAATCAAATAAGAGGAACGAAAGGTTGTACTTGAAAATACTCCCAAAGTGTTGTTTTATTGAAGGAACAACAAAAACACTCGAAAGAGTGTTGTTCTGTGTAGGGAACAACAAAGGAAATGCACGCCAACAACAAAAATACACACAAAAAAGTGTTGTTTCCTATAGGGAACAGCAAAAAAAATACACCCAAAAAAAGTGTTGTTCCTTAAAAGGAACAACAAAAAAATGCATGCGAAAAAGTGTTGTTCCTTAAAAGGAACAACAAAAAATACACCCAAAAAAGTGCAGCAGAAATGTGAAAGTGTTGTTTCTTTGAAAGGAACAACAAAAATAAGAAAATGTTGTTCCTTTGAAAAGAACAGCAAAAGTGTGAAAATGTTGTTCCTTCATAAAGAAACAATGAAAATGCAGAAATGTTGTTCCTTCGGAAAGGAACAACAAAAATGTTGAAATGTTGTTCATTCGGAAAGGAATAACAAAAATACGGAAATGTTGTTCCTTCGGAAAGGAATAACAAAAATGTGAAAGTGTTATTCATTCGGAAAGGAACAACAAAAATACAGAAATGTTGTTCCTCCTTCAAGCATTTTTTCAAATTGGTGATAAAATTGAATATGAGTGTTTGTAAAACTATTATTTCCATTATAAATCACTACATACACAAATGAATTAAAACATTTATCACCGATGTTGATTTCCATAGCGTGTTCCAACAAAAAAAACTATTCTTACATTAAAACAAAATGTATTTATTTATTTCCTTATTTATTTTATTTTCTACACTAACCTATTCTGATTTGAAAAATGAATATGATTATGCATAGGAGTACTTCCAATGGAACCATTTTCTAAATAAGGCTTCATGTATGCAGATACCCAAATTTGAAAAATGCATATTAATGAATATTAGGGTATGAGAAGCCAACTTCCCTTGAAAAGATGGTGTCAAAAATT
>APFE031363818.1:0-40000 GCA_000404065.3 Pinus taeda
GAAATATTTAGAGAAAACTCTTGACTTGGATTCTTGTCAGCAGGTCACATTCAAGCAACCAGTCCAAGTTGGAGAAGGTACATGCACTACTGCAGCTGCACAGACCACCCAACAGGGATCTACAACAACAACAACCACAACAAAAGGGAAAGAAGTGATGGATGTACAATAGGAGACAGAGGCAGGGCAACCCAACACTTCAAAAGATCAAAGTCAAGGGAAAGCCCCCCCACAACAAACTGAAACATTGCAAATTCCAGTTTTGTAAACTCCTCTCAATGAGGAGAGAGGCAGGAAACGAGATAGAGAGGAGCCCACACCTCCAAGTGGGTCAACACAGCAACCAGAGGCCAAGAGGCCAAGAATTGACCCTCAGACCGAAGAAGAACACATCAGTGAAGAAAGAGCAGAAAGCCAAAGCAAAGAAAGAGAATCCAGCCAGCAGACTACCACTAGTTCATTCCAGCAGGAACAAGCCATGCAGCAAAGTATAGAGGTGTCCTCCTCAAGGCAGCAGGGCAAGCAACCAACTGGAATCAAAGGAAATTTTATGTAGATCAAGGCCCAAAATGAACTCTTGAGAGCTCAACTATATGATCAATTATTAAATACAACACCCTCCAAGTAGCAGAGATTGATGGCAACATATGACATCAAGGAGGATAAGATGATATTTACTCATCTTAAGCCTAAAGTTCCAAAGCCCAGATCATCTGCAGACTACACCAAAACAAGTCTAGAGGTCCTCTCCAAGGACATACACCCCATGGATCAAATAGAACTGCACAAACAGATAGGGGAAATGGTGTATGTCACACTTGCAGACAGGGCCATGCTGGCCCATCAGTTAAAAGAATCACTAAAGAATACAAATACAAAACTAGATTTGGAAAGGATGTCTTCCACTGCTAAGGACAATAGAATAAAAACTTTGGAAGACATAATCATTGATCTAGGACATGATACTAAGAATCCAAAGGGTATTAAGGCCCTTATGGAGAAAAAGGAGGATGACGTTGCTGCACTAAGAAAGCAAGCAAAGCTGCCTCCAACCATTCACCCTCAAACAACATAACTTGCACAGGAAAAGCAAGTTGATGAGACCATGGATCTGCTTCTGAAGATGAATCAGAGAATATTATAGATGGAAGCAGAATTGGAAAAGGCATTGTAGGACAAGCAATGGGAGCTAACCTCCCAACCCCCTCAAACTTCTACAACTCTTGGCCCTGCTCCTCCTACACAAGTTGCAGCAGCCCCTCCTGCCATTCCAGCACCTGCCACAACCACATCAGCAACAGAAGAAACAACAACAGCAGAATCAAGCATGAGCATGGAGGACTGAATGAAAGCTGTCAAGGAACTTGAGGTTCAAGTGACAGAAATTAATGAAGCCGAAGAGAGACTGGCCAAGCTAGAGGCCAGCTATGATAAGTCCAAAATGACAGTGGCAAAGAAGCAGAGAGAGATAAAGGCCTTGGAAACCAAAGTGAAAGCTTTGGAAAAATAATTGCTTCTAGGAAAAACTCTGGCCGAAATCAAGAAGATCATATGGGCCAAAATTGGCCACTCAATCCATGACCAATGGAGGTCAATACAGGCAATACATGAGCAAATTGAACTAATAGGCATAGCTCATGTTTAAATACAAAAGGCCAGAACAACACTGGGAATCATGCATGAGCAGGCCAATAAAATGATACATTTCCTCAATACTCACACTAAGGAGGAATTGGCAGCATTGGAAATAAATAACAGAACAGACACTATCCTGACAGCCAAAAAAGTGTTGACTTTAAGAAATTTCACTCAAACTCTAGAAAGGAAATGTTAGGATATGAAGGCAGAAATAGATGAATTCAGGGCAAAGATAACAACATTGCAAGATAAAGGATTGCCTAGCCTAGTGACTCGTACTAGACAACTGCTGTCATATGATCAATACATCACAAGGATCAACAATTATGTTGAAAATTAGATCACAGCATCCACCAGCTCCTCAGAAGAAGCAGGGCCTCCCTTTGGGCAGTCTCGGTATGAAAAATTAGAGAATTTATTTTTTATTGAGCATGAGATTAATCATCTGTTTGAAGTGCCTCCAAATTTCTACAGATATACTGAAGCAGATGAAACGCTCATAAAAATAAGGAGACATCAGCTACCTCCAACTGATTGGTGGTAGGCAATGATGGAAGTACTGCCCAGGTGATTCGAGTATATTATTCCTTTTTTGTAAAAAATTAGATCTCAGTCACAGTACAGGTCAGCAGAGAATCAAGCACGCAGATATCACAGGAAGCATCCGTACAATGACTCATCAAAGCACTCAGACAATAGGCTCAATAAACGTAGATTTAAAGACACAACTACAACCAACTTTGTTGATCCAAAAATTCAAAATTTGTCTGACAGAAAGACAACTGCCATGTCAACATTAATTGTTATAGTTACTTCTTTCATTTACTTTTTGTAAGAGAGTTGGTGGTGTAATTTATTGCACAATAACTCACTATCTAGATATTTTGTATCATATTTTTGTATATATATCCCCTCATAGAACGTATTGAGGGTCGGTTGTAGTGAAACTCTCTCAAAAGAGCTGCATTGTATATCTTTGACTTTTTGCTAATACAAATTGCTGGTGGAGTTCCTAGTTCCTACACTGTCTGAAGGTGGAAATGAAGGATTGTGTTATGTTGTAGAATTCCTGTGTCATTTAATGGAACAATAAGTTATTCTGAACCATGTTCTTGTCTTTCTGTGTATGCAAAAATTCACATATGTTTCATGATCATAGCAAATAGGGAAAAAGAATAGCTTAGGATTTGTTTGAATACACCCTATGCTCAATCCCTGTTTCTAAATATGTTTTCTTTTGGATTGGCCATGGATATGAATTCTTAATTGCTCATATTTAAACTAATTCTCTTACTATGAATATTGTTTAGGAATTCTTAATTGCTCTTAAATAATACTTTCATTTTTTCCTTTGTTAGCATGGTGGAAGATTCTTAATTGCCTTTCACTCACTAATTCCATAACTTCATTACCTGATCTTAAAAAATTGTTCCACAGATGCCTATCTGGCTTTGCAGCAATACTCTTTCTTCAGAAACATACTTCAGCAGCACACAATCATGAACTCCATTGCCCAATGGCCCAAACTATTCTGTAATTCATTCCTCAGCTCTGTTTGAATTCACCAACCAACCAAATTCAAAACAAAATAAGTACACCATAAACTAGCCTAAAATCACCCACCAACAAAGCTAAATTATAAAGAGAGAGCCCTCTGTAGTTACATGTAGGCTAGGACCTATAGCTAAAAGATTGGTTAGTGGTTACCTCGGTCGTATTTCCTTTGGGAAGAAGGGAACAACCTGAGTGATAACAAAGGTGAAAAATAATTTTTAATGTGACTGGTTGTTATTTAGTGCAAAAATATAGGACGTAATCATTTTTCATGGATGGGCTTCTCATGGATGAGCTTAATTTTGTTTGGTTTCTTCACCAAGGCTCCTAGGCTTATAAATGTCATCATGTCCTCAAGATAGTGACGTGTCATCAATCATATGTAGCATGTAGTGTTTCATCATCATCGTATAGTCTTCCATTATCAAGATGATTAGAGGTAAGGACATCTAAGGTTATGGCTTCATAAGATCATCAAGACCATCAAAGGTAAGGACATTCATTGCATAGGTCATCAGGAGCTCCTTGGTCATCAAGGTACACTTGGCACTTATTCATTAGTGACTTGGCATCTTCATCAATCACATTGTAGCATCTGAAGGATCTTTTCCATCCCAACTATAGCCATATTGACATCAATGACAACCTATATTAACTTGCCTGAGTGGATGTCTCCACTCCCAGATCCTATGCATGTGTTTGCTCCACATAAATCCGAGGCACCTCAACCTTAGGAGCTAAAATCTCCTCATCCGCATGGAGCTCAATCTCCCTCTCAAGGGAAACTTGCATGACCTTCTCCTCCTTGAATCTTACATCCCCGCGAACCACTGTCATCTTGATGGTAGGCAAGTATACTCAATAGTTGTGATGTGTATCAGTGTACCTGACAAATATCCCCAACTCTACTATAGGCTCAAACTTCTTCTGTGCATATTTGATCACATGGAAATAGATTGATGACCCAAAAATCCTGATGTGACCAACATCTAGCCTCTTATTGGAATAAGACTCCTCTCATGTCTTCATCTCAAGTATCCGATGTGGGCCACGGTTCTGAACATAAACCATCGTGTTGCATGCCTTAGCCCATAAGTGTAGTGTAGGCTCTCATCATGCAACATCAGCCTCCCTACCCGTACTATTTTTTTTTTTCTTCCTCTCGGCCACCCCATTCTACTAACGGTTATGGGGTGTCGTCAACTCTTGTTTAATCCCTTACACTACACAAAAGTTCTTAAACTCCTTTGAGACATGCTCACCACCGTTATCACTCTATAGAGCTTTAACCTTCTTATGTGACTCTTTCTCCACCAATTCTTTAAACTCACAAAACTTTGTGGAGGTTTGATCCTTTTCTTGCATGAAAAATATCCAACATTTTTTAGAAAAGTCATAAAAAAAACTATAACATAATACCTGTGTTTGGCTGTGGATGTTATTGACAATGGTCCCCACACATCTGAATGGACTCACTCTAGAATAGCCTCTACTCGACTATCGTTGTTGTGAAATGAAGACTTGGTGAATTTCCCAAAGTACACCCCTTGCATGTATGAACTTGCTTAAGCATACCTTTGGGAAGAACGATAGAGATCTTCTACAATATCTTCAAAGCCCCATGTGCAAGTGGCCCAATCGCCCATGCCATAGCTTGCCAATGTCTTAGTTCTACACCCTTTTTTCTTTTGTGCTCAAAGCAACACACTCCCCTACCTCCAGATGTTATAGACATATTTGGGCACTACAACCCCAAATCATATATGTCCATAAACCAAGGGCTTATGAGTCCCTAAAAGTGTTGTTTCATTCCCTAAAGGAACAAGGTCAGATGATTACATCATCTACTAGAAGTTCTCCATAGAAAACTACTCAGAACTGGTCAAAACTAGACCATATAGACTGCTTAGTGCAGAGGGTGCGATGCATCTCACCTGCTTAGTGTAAAAATTGTGATGCATACTGGAAAGCCCTTCTGTAGGGTGTGATGGGCGAGAGTAGAAAAATGGCAGAGATAGTTTGCAAGGTGGATGATCATTGAATCTTCCATAAACTTCTCCCGTGACACTTGCCTCTCTGGATTCGCCAAGGGATGAGTAAGAGATCATCAATATCCAAGTGGAATCAAGAACTATCAGAGAGAGGAAACTAATCAAAATCCCAGAAGCTGACTCACCCCCTACAATCATCTATATATGGATCCCTCATTCCAGAGATCCAGAGGCTGGAATCTTGTATCTTGTAAGGAAGTGTTGTTGGTTTCCTGGTGGAATATCATAGCGTTGGGTGATCTAAGCTTTTCATTAGGTGAAGAAGGGATTTCATGCTGGGAGGATGACGTTGGGTTAGATCAATGGGTTGTAATCCTCTCTTCTAATCTCTATACCAATAAATCTATTCAAGTTTTCCTCCACATTCTTGTATGTTTGCTAATATATGCGTCTGTGTGGTCAATATATATCTGGTCCTATATTGTTTATGATTGTAGATCTCTGCACTTTGAAGGTATCATGCTACTTTGAATTTACAGGTACTCTTTGAAGCAGAGCAGTCAAGGGAGGAGTGGCAAAGATCTATCAAAGGGGAGAAAGAACAAGAACAGAACCAAGGAACAGATCGAGGTTGGTATTCTTTGCTCCTCTCCTATCTACTTCTCATAAAGGAAAACTAAAGTAACTTTAATTTGTTTGTTTCTAAGATAGATACCCGTCTTAGTGGGACTAGTAGCTCTGCATAGACACTAGATTTCCCAATAACAAAATGGCGACTCCACTGGGGATCGAGTAGTTTGTTTGCTTATCCATATTTGTTTGCTTTATAAACTTATGGACGAAGCCTGAAGTTAAGCCAGCTAGCCTTCAAACTACATTTGCTATGCAAGTGCAAAGTAGATCAATGCTGCTTCAATATATCTCCAGGTTTTGTTTATAAACTGAAAAATTAATTTGCAAAAATCCTAATTGCCTTGGTGGTGGCTCAAGTAGCCTCATTAGATCAGCCCCTGTGATTTTCATTTACTGACGATCACTTGCTCAGCTTAAATCCCTGAACTGAGCTGCAAAACTGTGACCCAAAACCAAGTTCAAGTCTCGTCCCTGAACCATCGCACCTTCTCTTCTTGGGAATCTAGATGCATCGCACTTCCTGTGTGCAGTAGGTGAGATGCATTGCACTTTCCCTGTGTTACAGGTGCGATGATTAGATAAGACCTCTTTTGCTTCCAGATTTTGGTTTTTTGTTCACTCCCTTCAGCTCTATTCAGGAGTTTTACTATCTGTGATCAATATACCTCTGTGGAAACTCCCTTCCTTTGCATGGTTTAGCCTCCATAGTACAAAGAACTATAAATGTTTCTATGTATTTTTCTCCATTTACGGTTCTCTTTTACATATAAGTAGTGTAATCAAGCTGTCGTCTTTTGATTTGAAAGTGTTGCAAGTGTCGTTTTCAGTCAAAGAAAATAATCCTATTGTTGTCGATGGTTGATTACACTATTACTCTTGTATTTGATTTGAATTAGTAGTTTTTCAAGTGTCGAAAGTAGTTTTCAATTCAAAATCGCAAAGTGTCGTCATTATCTTCCTTTCATTTTTTTGAAAAGAAAATCGTTAGTACTGTCACTTGAAACGATTCAGATTTGTACTTAGCATTCTTTTTGTCATTCACACATTAAGAAAGAAAAAACAAATACATGCATGTGCATTTGCATTTAGACTTGTTGATTTTTTATTTAGGACAGTGCATCCAGTGTGTGCTCTCTGCTCTATGTTGAAAAGAATCTCATTTCTCTTTCCTTAGTAGCGAGGATTTTCATTGCAAAAAGAAGATTAAATGATTGTTTATCATCTTAGATTGCATTTTAGGAATTGTATATCTACATCACGCGGTGAAACTGAAAGGCAAACTTCTGAAGAAATATCAATTGTAAAATAAATTCAATGAACATAAAAACGCTTTGGAACCTAACGCACAACATTTAGAAGTCTAGGCTAGAGACGTATTATGGCGTCGTAAAGCCTTGTAACTATCGCTTTCATTATAGGTTAGGTGATTCCTCCTCTTTGAGACAACAAGTGCCAATATGGACTTGTGCTCCCATGTACTCTCGAGTATATATTGGGAGACCATAATAGGCTACATCCTTTATCCTTAGGAAGCAGTGTCTATCACCCTATTGATCACAATGCACTGAACACAACATTCGGGAATATTGACTACCATACCATAAAAAGTATTTTGCAGTTTTGCGATTGGTTTGGTAATCCCTCTGTCTAGATTTCTTGAGTAGTCTCTTTCGTTCCATTTTAGACTCCTTAAAGGAAAAGGTTCATTTGAGCACTTGTCACTTCAGGCTCATTAAAAATCGAAGGCGACTAGAGTCATCTTTTTCTTTTTCTCAACTGTTAAAAATTGAAAAAGAAAGTTGTGTCAAAGCGTCTAAAATTCATTAAATTCGGAATCATTTTTCCTTTTTATTTTCAGTTGATAAAGTAATCTGCAATCATGGAAGAAAGTCAATCGAAACCTTGTTGTTCACGGAGACTTACAAGTCAACTGTCTTTAACCCCAAAAACGAAACTATTCCGGACAAGCGAACTCGTTTAACCAGATCAAAGTCCCCTGGTTTGGTTGGAATAAGTGTTCTGACATCCTCAGAGACTCCAGTTACTCCAACCATTTCTGGAATACCTACCTCTATATAAGAAATTCCATAGCCACAAGAGGACATTAGAACTGATCCTAGTGTAACAGTAAACACTTCTAGTCCTGAACTAGCTCCATCTATAGCTGATTCAGAAGGTGTTATTCCCCAAACATCTATCGCTGCAGGACCTATAGCTTCTTCGGAACCAAAAATATTTTATGGACCTGATGGTCTACCTCTCCCACCTAGTTTTATTGCTATAGAAGATATTGTGGAGGATCCTTCATCCAATGCTCCATTTCATTTTGGAGTTGGGATCACCCTATATCCTTCTTCATCAGAAGTTAGTCTCCCTTCATTGCAAGTTCCTGTAGAATCGCTAAGAAATCTCTTTGATAGACTAGACATGTCTGAACAACCGTCGATATCTAGGACTGTGTCATCCGACGCAACAGTAGCAGAACCTTTTGCTACTACTCCAATAATGTTCACTGGTATACCATCTGTCCCAACTAGCTCTCAACCGCTAGATGGAGTCCATCCACAGACTGTTTCGACAGTATGGTCTGTTCCCGTTTGTTTGTCTGGAATAATATCTAGAATCTCTTATGTTGAGTCTCAACAAATTGATCCTTCACAACAGTATCAATTTGGGAGTCCTGTTCCCAAAGGCCAATCATCCCTTTGAGCACTATATTTCCACCATACGGGGGGTAGTATACCCTTTCATTGTTTCCTCCGGGAGAAAAACCATATGGGAGTTTGCAACCGAATTCGGGTCATGCGGGGATTACATCCAGCGGTTGGGTGCCAATACTGCCTCAACAACCAAGAGTTGTATAGTCAATGCAACAAAGCCTACCTGTGTTGAATATCCCCACTACACCGGCCATTGTGACAGTGTCGCAAGTACAAGCGTTGCCTGTTGTATGCCAACCTCAAGTTTCAGAGGTTGCAATACAACAACCTCCTGTCTCCACAACATAGTCGCAATCACCGATTAGTAGCTCCCTGACCAGAGAGACCCAGTTTCAAACGGGTACTATTACCCCTCATCTTGGTCAAATGGCCAGTATTGGACAATAGCAAATGGTTTCACAACCATGGCTGGTGCAATATCAACAACCCCAATTCCAACAAGCTTACCAAGAATCTGAGCAACTAATCTTTGCAAGTAATGGGCAGTCGTATATTCAAACGGTCAACATCAATCATTTCATAATGGTTATGCTCATCAACCTTACCAAAGTTATCAGCATCAAATGCATTATGCTAGTATGCAAAGACCCACTGCTCAGGCGATACCATCCTATCCTGGATATGCTTCGCCGAACATGAATCAACAGTTGCCCTTCATGGCGACTTTAGAGTTACCAGATCTAAATCAGCTAACAAACGATCCAATTGCTTATGCCCCTTGGTGGTCGGCGATTCCTCATAAACTTCTGTCAGATATTCCTATATTTAATGGAAACCCGGGTGAAGACCCGTCGAATCATGTAATGACTTTTCATCTATGGTGTTCGTCCAACACTCTAAATGATGACTTGATTAGGCTTCGCCTTTTTCAGCGAACGTTAACTGGTCTGGCAGCAAAATGGTACATTGAATTGCCTAGAGCTTCATGTGATAACTTCAGTACCCTTGCCACAACCTTTTTAACCCATTTTCAATTACCTATAAGGTACGAAATAGGAACAAAGCTGCTTACCAATTTCAAATAGATGACAACCACTCATATATCTGATCATATCCATGAATGGCGGAGTCATCGTAGAATGGTGAAAACGTATGTTCCTGATCATCTATTAGTTGAATGGTTTATTAATTCATTATTACCTTCTATCACAGAAGATGTGGCAAACGGAGGAGTTGTCACTGAAGAGTAAGTTATTGCTCGTGTGCAATATCTAGACTTGATCTATACTCAGTCTGGCACGCTCTATGACAAAATCCCTGATGCTCCTAGACCAAAATTTTCCATTCCTCCTCCTTCTAAATCAAACAAGGACTCTCATGCCAGCAATGGTGTGATAGGTATGACAAGCACGAAATTGACAAAGGCTACAACTAAGAAAGCCCGTAATATTTCTGATCAAAATGCAAATGAACAACTTCTCGCCTCAGAGGTAAACGCCGTGTTGACTAACAAAGGAAAAGAACCAAAGAAACCAGGAGGCAAGAAGAAAAACAAAGGGAAAAAGAAGAAACATGATAATTCATCTCTTGAGAAACCCTCTGGGCAAAGGAAACCCCCTACGAGGTGTCAGACATGTGAAGAGGATCATTGGACGAAATATTGTCCTCATAAAGCTGAAGTCAACAAACTTTTTAAGAGTTCAAAAACCTTAGCAATATTGACTGATTCGTTTCCAAACCCAAGAACCAATCTAGTTTCTAGTGACAATGCTTCCCCATCCCAAGTGCTTATGTTGTCCATTTCAAAATAGCAAAATGATGCTTTGATATCAACAAGGAGTAAAGATTACGGGAATCCACAACTGTCAAACAACAAGGCTATTGATCAACCTAGTAGTTCGACAACAACTTCAACTGAAGCTGTGCCACCCATCATTCTTGAGCTAACGATAAAGCTGCCAAAGGGATTAGTACACAAATCAACATTTCATCCTCATGCCAGGGTAGCACAGAATTATAATATAGTAGAGGACCTTGCCCAATCATCGTCCGCTATGTCGACACTTGAGGTACTGCAAAATTGCTCCTCCCAAAAGCAGGGTCTATTATCAGTAATAGGTGGGATTGACCCAGTGGATTCCAATCTTGTGGCCTTTAATCATAAAGGATATGACCCTCAGTTACCAGCTCAACTTTGTTTCCTTATTCAAGTGAAAGCCCTCAACGAAATTGTTCATTGAATGATTATTGATGAGGGAGCATCTACATGTATTATGTCGATGAGTTGCTGGAAAAATTTGGGCTCACCACCCTTGTCACAATCGTTGATGACGTTGAAGGCATTGGATGGACAAACATACACTCCATTTGGGATTTTAAGTAACTTGCAAGTCAAACTGGGGGGCAAGACAGTAGAAATTGATGTAAGTTATCGACGAAAACCTCGATTACAACATCCTACTGGGAAGGCCTTGGATATATGCTATGGCCGCTATTGTGTCGACATACTTTAGAAAGATTGCATTTCCTTTCCAAGGAGGAACTACAATCATCTACCAACAAACATTTCTCCCCAACAATTCATAAGTTACGGGAAGCATCCCGATGATCCACGAAAGTCCGCATGCGCTTCAAAATATCGGAGTAGGCCTACTAAAAGACCCTACATTAATGGGGACATTTTCCCTACCGCCTCCAAAAAATCTAGCAGAAGTGGCCACGGTGGGAACCTGCAATATGGTGTCTTCCATTCAAAAGATATCCGATCACGATGTTAGCATGGATCATCATGAGGTTTTGCCTCCAAACCCAATAGAAATATTGTACCAATCAATGTTTTCGACATGGGAGGCAAACCCAAATCAATGCTTCTCAAGTGTTTGGATATATAGGTCTAAGGAATATGGTACCCCTTCAGATCCTTCGTCACATGTACATTCTACAGATGAAGGAATTGTTCAGTTAATGATGATTAACGAGGCACCATGGGAAGATTACCACCATCGTTCCCATCTTCCAGATTATAAAAAAGATTATTCCAGTGACCTTGATCATCCTTCAGTATTTGATTTCGTATCGAATACTGTAAATACGGTGGATTCCGAGCGAAACTTGTCCAATATTGAAGAGACTATTGCCATCAATATCTCGACCAAACAAAATGTTGTAGAGAATATTCATGTCGACAAATCTTGTTCTCCTTCAGAACTGGAAATATATTACGCTCTCTTTTGTGAGTTCATAGATGTCTTTGTATGGTCATATGAACAAATGTCAGGCATTGACTCAAGCATAGTTGAACACGAAATTAAGATGTATCCAGATGTCAAACCGGTACAACAACGACTATGGCAGGTGCACCCCAAGAAAACCGCTGCCATCAAGGCAGAATTGGAAAACTTCTCCATGCTGGTTTCATATACCCGGTTCCTCTAACCAATTGGGTATCGAATATTGTTCCTGTAATGAAAAAGCAAAGAAAGATTAGAGTGTGTGTCGATTATAGGGATGTAAATCAAGCTTGTCCAAAAGACAACTACGCTACACCCTTCATTGACAAGATAATTGATGAATGCGCTGGATGTGAAATCTTTTCATTTATGGATGGATTTTTCGAGTATAATCAAATAAATATCCATCCACAGGACCAGTCAAAGACTACATTTATTTGTCTGTGGGGTACATTCGCATAACGAAAGCTACCCTTTGGTTTAAAGAACGCAGGGGAAACATTTTAGAGGGCAATGAATTATGCCTTCCATGACATCAAGAACATCGTTCAACCATATCTTGATGATCTTTCAGCTCACTTGTGAAAGCGGACCGATCATCCACAGCATTTGAGAGAAATATTTCTACGTTGTCGACAATACAAGATATGACTCAATCCACACAAATGTGGTTTTTGGTCAGTTCTGGTTGTTTACTTGGTTTTGTGGTCTCGAAGGACGGGATTCGTCTCGACCCATATAAGGTTCAAGCAATCATTGATTTTCCTCCACCTTCAAATGTGCTTAAGATTCATAAACTCCAAGGGAAAGAAAACTTTCTAAGGAGGTTCATTCCAAATTATGCCGAACTTGCTAAAGGTTATACTCGTCTTTTGAAAAAAGAAGTACTCTTCATCTGGGATCAGGTTGCACAAGATTCCTTTGATGCTTTAAAGGAATCCCTAATAAAAGCATCATTAATGTATGCTCCTGATTATCAAAAAGACTATAACCTGTATCTGACTGTAGCAGATATGACCATAGCAATGGTTTTAGTTAAAGAAGACAATGGAATTGAAAATCCTATCTATTATTTAAGCCAAAACATAAATGATATGGAAAGAAAGTAATCCTATTTTGAAAAGCTAGCTCTCGCAGCTATTCAAGCGATATAGAGATTTCGACACTACATCCTCTTTCGAAAAACTACCATTTTGTCAGATTGCAACCCCATGACTTATATCTTGTCGCGACAGTTACTCGGGGGAAAATATTCCAAATGGATAGCAATTTTGCAAGAGTTTGATCTGGAATTCATAAAATCCAAATCAAAGAAAGGTCTGGTTTTCGCGGAGTTACTATGCGATCTTCCATTGTCGTCCAACGATTCAACATCCAATGCAAAATCGTGGATGAATCTTTGCTTCTGATATCTTTAAGTGATCCATGGTATGGAGATATAATCATCTATCTCTAGACCCAAACATATAGGTCTAATACCTCCTGATCAGAGTAGCGATGTACTCGATACCAAGAAAAAGACTACATGATCGTCGGTGATACACTTTACTGTTGTGGTATCGATACAGTTCTGCAGAGGTGCCTCACCCATGAGGAGGCCAAAAAAGTCCTAAATGATTGTCATTTAGGCACGTGTTGGGGGCATCAATCTAGTTATGCTACAGCTCAAAATATTTTATGAGAAGGATACTTGTGGCCAACAATGTTCAAGGATTGCATAACCAGAATACCACTAACACCTCTGCAACCGGTAGTTGCTGTTGGGCCATTCGCCAAATGGTGCATAGATTTCATGACATGTAACCCCACCTCGGCCAAGGGGCATGGGTATATCATAGTCGCAGTAGATTATTTTACCAAATGGGCAGAGGCGATGCCTACATTAAAGAACAGCGGCGAAACAGATGCTCTTTTCTTTTTCAATCATGTAGTCTCCAGGTTTGGTGTTCCACAAGCTACAGTCACAGATCATGGGTCACATTTTCACAATCACATGATGGTTGAGTTGGCTGCCAAATTGGGACTGTCCCATGATAGCTCTACTCTGTATTATTCGCAAGCTAATGGGCAAGTTGAGGCAATCAACAAGGTCCTAAAGCGCATGCTGTAAAGGATGATTGGAGTCCATAAACGATATTGGCACCTAATCTTGTACTCGGCCTTGTGGGCATACCGGACATCAGTGAGAAATGCGACCGGGTTTAAACACTTTTAGCTGATGTATGGCCTGGAAGGAATCTTACCAGTTCAGTGCAAAATCTCATCCCTCAAGCTTGCAATCGACCTTCTCCCCGGAACTTCAAAAGAGGAGGCTCGTTTCTTGGAATTAATCCAATTGGATGAAACCCGTCGTGATGCCACTTCGGCTAATGAATCCCATAAGAAATGAGTCAAGGCGCAGTTTGACAAGAATTTCAAACCCCGTTTCTTCTCAGAAGGTGACCTGGTCTTACTTTACGACTAGGAGTCCGATAAGTTAGGAGTAGGTAAGTTCAAGTCTTTATGGATGGGCCCCTATATTTTTAAGCATGTATTAGCAAAAGGAGCTTACGAATTAGTGGATTATGATGGGATTCCACTGGCGCAACCCCGCAACGGGTTGTACCTTAAGCATTACTATGCTTAACTCAATATAGTAACCCCTATGCTTTTGTTACATTTTTTATTTTGCTAAGAGCAATCATTTTTGGTTAGGAAATCCACTTTTGCATTTTTTTACAGATGTCAAACCCATTGGAATCATTTGTTGGATATGCCGATGGAGCAAGTCGTAGTTCACGAAACCTATCTTCTGTGGCCAGGGCCATTTTTCATCTAAGCGGCGAGCTAGTAAGTTTCAAAGGGGTATGTATTGGTCGATCAATGAACAACATCACTGAATATAGCGCGTTGATAGAGCTTCTCTTTGATGCCATTGCACATGGCATACATCAACTTGTTGTCAGGCTAGACTCACAGCTCGTCATTCTACAACTCACCGGTATCTATTATGTACGGAATCCAACTAACTATCACATGTTCCTAAGGGTCAAGGTTTTGGAAAGACAGTTTGATTCAATCCTATATCAACATATTTCTAGAAGCTTAAGCACATTAACAGATTCATTGGCAAATTATGTGTTAGATAGACATTTGCGACATTTATAAAACAAAAACATCTCATTAATATTTGAATCAGGATCATGTAACTTAACCAAAATGAAGCTTCGAAAATAAAAAATATATATAACTGTTTATGGTTTACACATAGTGTTCTCTGTCCGAGACAAAATCGGTCGAATGACCCAAAAACTCAAAAATACTAGGGGGCACCCTAGTCTAATGGTGCTGGTGATAACAAGTCACTGCCTGTGCAATCATGGGTAAAAGCCTAGTCCATCAATGTGGCACGCTAGTAGTATGTCGTTATAATCTCAGAGGAAGCTCCTCAGTCCTCACATCTGGGATACCGAGAGTGAGGCCTTCAATCTGATCCTACAATGCTGCAAGAGTCTTGGCCACATCCAGGTCACGAAGGACAGCTATCACTATAACCTCTTCTGTTGGAACGTCAGCTAGTGCTCTGAGGCGCATTGCTGGTCACATTGGTTCGACATCTACATGAGCACATGAGTTTTGATTAGTCTTGATAAAAGGGAGCACAAGAACATTATAGAATCAATAAACAGGGATATGGTCAGAAATTTTACCTATAGCACTCTACTGCTCACTAGCTGGCAGCACCAAATCTGGGTCACCCCAGAAATCCATACCAGCATATGGGCACTCGGCATAAACAATATCTTGATGGTTGAACCACTCGAAGAAGGCATCAGAGAAAGAAACTTGTGGCTAACTAGCATGGCAGGCCATAAGGTCAACCCATCTCTGCATTCCTGGCTCAGTCAGTGGCGGCAAACCAAGTGAAATGTATTGTGGTTGCATCAGTGGGATCTTCTCCAAGGCGACAATGGTCAAAATGGAACCATAGCCAAAGTTCTTAGATTGCCCACTTTTCACCTTGGCAAGCTATTCTTTTATCACTGGAAGTACTGCATCACACCAATTGAACACCTTCGGTTCAAGGCATTCTAAGGCATACTGCATATAGGACCTGTTGGACAAGTGAAGAGCCGCACTGCCAGCCACTCTAGCAAGGGTGAACAAGATGGTGCTCAAATACCGGTCAGTGACATCTCAGATGTTGATCTTGCCGTCCCTACTCGAATGAGATCCTTCTCTACAGTATCGGCGAATATAATCCCTCACGGGCTCGCTCCCACAGGCGAAACCTGATAGTGAGAGAGGAACACCATGCCTCGATAAACCGGTCAAAAAATAGATGTCCACGACAGTCAAGGGGATGGATTTGCCTCTAATCTGGAACACCTAGATGATAGGATCCCATGCATCGAGGAAATATTGCAACAAGTTGATTTGTTGCCTCATGCTAGAGATGCAGAAGAACTTGAGCAAACCACAGTTCCGCAATGCAGTTACCGTACCTGGATCATGTAAAGAAACCATGTCCTCTTCTTCATGCTCATGTTCTCGCCATGTAACAACCATTTTTCTCTGATGCGTCTCTGAAAACAAACAAGAGAAGAGTCAGGATCCTGATTTGCCAAAAAAAAGGCAAAATTTCTATGAAAAAACAGTGCATAAAGGTCCCTCCTTGCTCCCATCGCACCTTAGCTGTTTACTAGGAGCGATGCATACTGACTGCCCAGTGGCCAGCCCAGTATGCATTGCACCTTTCGATGTACACAGGGTGTTATGGGGGCATAATGAATTGTTCAAACCCCAGAGGCTCAGGAAAGCAGGGAAACATACTTAGAATTCAAAAAGAAAGGAATGCAACTGAAGAGCTTAGGTTCAGCTCCTACCTGGTCCAAACGGTGCCAAGAATCGTCGACAGAATCTCCCGGAATCAGCTAGTGAAAATCAAGGGGGAAAACACCTCCAAAGCTCCAACAGTCTGAAGCTCAAATGAAATGGTAAAATGAGGGGTAAAAAACTACTTTTAAGTTAATTTTCCCGTAATTCAAGTAGGGTATTAGTGTTTTAACACATTTTTCAAGCATGTATTCTCATTTCTAATAAGTTTGATAGAGCAATTGAACAGGTAGTACGACCATCAAAAGAACATAGTGTTAACAATGGGTCGAATATTAATGACCATTATCACGAGCAGTTTTTATGCGAAGTTCAAGCTCGTTAAAAATTAAACCTAAGAAATGAGCAAATGTTCCCCCAGAGTTTAATCTCATTAAAAAATGAACCAACCTCCGGTAAATAACCATTGCGAATGCATTATCACGAACTTTTGAGCCCTGGTCATGTTCTTACCATCACCTCCACTCTGTTTAGTCGATCATATACCTCCATTTGATTGTTTACCCTTTTGAGGAACAACTGCGAAGAGTGATTCTGTTAGCCATCCTTGTGACACTTTCGTGATTAGAAAATTCCAATCCTTACCTGGAATTAGTAGCTACCCGAAAGTATCACTCGTTCCTCAAAGATGAGTCTCCTTTAAGCTCTTTTCACTTGACTCGTAAAATATGAAAAGATTGCCGAGTAGTTGGCCTCTCCAGCTCGTTAAAGCTACTGGGAGTGCTATCCCTCCTCTAGATTTTAATGTTTTTGGACTTGAGGGATTATTACACAAAAAGATCGAGCGCTTGTCTTGTTTAGCTTGTTAAAACTATCTAAAATTCATCCCTTTCGTATTATTTTATACTTTTTCGGACTTAAGGGATTATATGACGAAAAAGGATTACTGGAGTTTCCTTTCCATCCCTTTTCAGACTCTCTAAAATTGAAAAAGGATCGAGTTGTCTTTGCGTTAAAATCGGTAAAACCAAATAGCGACAAACTTGTCTGTGGACAAGAACGAGTTTCGCTACGCTAGGCTTGTTAAAACATAACGAGGGTTTTCTCGAGGAAATATAGAAAAGCATATGTTATCCTCCTCAAGCTTGACCAAAAAATAAAAGAGGCTAATGGTCAAACAATGACTGGGCGAAATTGGGAGGAAAACTTTGAAGAACTTTATTGGTACGTTTGCTTTGACTGAACCTTACTCATCACCATGATTGAGTCGGTTGGGTATTCGTTACCGGTCAATTACATTGGTCCACGTACCATCCATCTTTGGGGTTACACTACTACCATCAGTGTCGTGATATGTTAAGAGAAAGTCGAACTCAGAAGAATTCACAACCCATCTTGTGTCCATCCGTTGCAATACATTCACGCCGCTTTTTCCATGACAGAAACTAAACCAATCATTAGATCGTTTTCACTCCACAAAATCATTTGCCATTCTGTGTCGTAATGTGGGGATTATTAAGGCTCCTATGACAAGTCACTTCTTGTCGATTGATGTATTATCCAAGAAGTCGACCTAGGAACAACGCCTTTCAGTAACTTTGAAGCTTGCATGCCTCAATGGCAAGTTTCTCGCTTCCGGCGACAGGTTTACATCAATGGCCTTCGACCGAAAGATTTTGCATGGTGTTCGACGCCAAGTCCCTTTTTCACACCACGCGAATTGTATTGTAGTACCTTGAGGGTCATCATCATTATCGGTGGTTCCTCTCCTTCCTGTTAATAGCTTACATCATTGGTTGGTAATCAAGCAATGTCTTTCCATGTTCGACTCCAAAACATTTTTCACGTGGATCGACTTGTGCTTCAGGTGTAGATTGGAAAAATTTGAAGACCCCGGATCTAGTTTCATCCATCCGAGCTGTAATATATTCACGAAAATAAAGACATCAAATGTACATCATTACTGCACAGATGATCATCCAAATCAAGGGATGATGGCTCTACCAGAATCATCAGTCCGCCACACAGATGATTGTCTGTCCTATGTACATGAAAATGAATTTATAAAGTTGAGCATGGGAATGCTCGCCTCAGCTAGATCATGAAAATGTTATGAAGATAATGTATTGTATTCTATCTTATTACAAGTCGCCTTCCAATTCGAAAGAACCTCACATCCTCATGATAAAGCATTTCACACGACATCAAAAGATTTTAGACCTCATCATGCTTTAGGGGGCAACTGTTATAGACATATTTGGGCACTGCAACCCCAAATAATATATTTCCATAAACCAAAGGCTTCTGAGTCCCTAAAAGTGTTGTTTCATGCCCTAAAGGAACAAGGTCAACTGATTACATCATCTACCAGAAGTTCTCCACAGAAAACTGCTCAGAACTAGTCAAAAATGGACCATACAGACTGCTCAGTGCAGAGGGTGTGATGCATCTCACCTGCTCAGTGTAAAAAGTATGATGCACACTGGAAAGCCCTTCTGTAGGGTGCGATGGGCGAGAGTAGATAAATGGCAGAGACAGTTTGCAAGGTGGATGATCATGGAATCTTCCAGAAACTTCTCTTGTGACACTTTCCTCTCTGAATTCGCCAAGGGATGAGTAAGAGATCATCAATCTCCAAGTGGAATCAAGAACTATCAAAGAGAGGACACTAATCAAAATCCCAGAAGCTGAATCACCCCCCTACAATCATCTATATATGGATCCCTCATTCCAGAGATCCAGAGGATGGAATCTTGTATCTTGTAAGGATGTGTTGTTGGTTTCCTGGTGGAATATCATAGTGTTGGGTGATCTAAGCTTTTCATGAGGTGAAGAAGGGCTTTCATGCTGGGAGGATGACGTTGAGTCAGATCAATGGGTTGTAATCCTCTCTTCTAATCTCTATATCAATAAAGCTATTCAAGTTTTCCTCCACATTCTTGTATGTTTGCTAATATATGCATCGGTGTGGTCAATATATATCTGGTCCTATATTTTTTACGATTGTAGATCTTTGCACTTTGAAGGTATTATGCTGCTTTGACTTTATAGGTACTCTTTGAAGTGGAGCAGTCAAGGGAGGAGCGGCAAAGATCTGTCAAAGGGGAGAAGGAACAAGTAGAGAACCAAGCGAAAGATCGAGGTTGGTATTCTTTTCTCCTCTCATATCTACTTCTCATAAAGGAAAACAAAAGTAACTTTAATCTGTTTGTTTCTAAGATAGCTACCCATCTTAGTGGTACTAGCAGCTCTGCATAGACACTAGATTTCTTGATAACACCAGCTTATAGAGATTCTTCACTCAAATCCCTATCTTCTTTACTTGACCCATGGCTATGTGTCGAACGAACGCCTTTCTTTTCGAGAAGATCTCATCATAGCCTCTACCCTCAAGAATGGAAATGGATACCAAGTTCTTCTTCAACTTGAGCGCATGCATAACATTATTTAAGGTGAGTGGAGCTCCATGCTCCCTCTGAAAAGTAATCATGCCCAATCTAGTGACACTATACTTCTCGTCATCACCCATCTCGAGATCTTTCTCCTTTAGGTCATTGAATAACTCTTTGTCATGAGTAATGTGGAATGAAGCTCCAATTTCTAAATACCATACACTTCGCATCATTGATGACACCATGCTTGCAGGGAAAAGTCCAATTCAAATTGAGATGTGAAATCGTCACCCACCGCTCCTCTTGGGGACTTCTTCTTGGACTTCTTGAGTGGACAATTTGTAGCAAAATGGCCCAGGTCATGATAATGAAAGAACTTAACTTTTTCCATTTCTTTCTTCTTACCTCCATGATAAGAATCGAATTTGGAATGGGAAGCTTTCCCTTTCCCCTTCTTCGCCTTAATTGCTAAGGCACAATTCTTTTCATCATTAGCCTTTGATGAAGATTTATCTCTGGTGTTCCTCCTAATCTCCTCCTGCATCAAATTTGACCACAAATGTTACCAATTTGGCAAATTCTCCCAACCATTGGCAGAGTCCTCATAACTATGCCAACTCTTTGGGAGTCCTATAAGAGCAAGACTCACCATATCATCCTTGGAAACCGTGATTCCAACACTTCCAAGTTCATCACGAAACTGGGTGAACTTGGTCAAGTATTTTGGAATCGTCTTGCCTTTATCCATTTTTATTTTTCGAATTTTGTCCTTCAATGACAATTTCCTTTGGACACTTTTGTTCTTATACAAGTCCATCAATGTTATCCACATAGCATATAGAGTTTTCTTTCCATGGAGACTTGAGACAATGTGGTCTCGAACTCCCTCAAAGATTATCCGCCTCGCCTTGTCCACACACTTCTTCCATTCTACCAAATTATGTGCATCATATGCTGCTGGCTAATAAATTTCTTAATCAATGAATTCCTTCAAGCAATTATCCTCTAGCACAACCTCCATTCTGTCCCTCTAGGCTATAAAAATTGAGTTGTCTTCGAAGGCATACTAGAGCCGCAAACTGTAGAATGCCATTTTCCAAACCTGAAGTATGTATTGCAAATTTGAATTTCACGTGTAACCCAAAACTCAAAACTTCGAAATATCCTCTAGTATATTGTTTTCACCTCTGATTCCATGTAGAAAATCCTATAGACTAAATCACATGACAAGAATCTACTTCTAATTTCAACCAACATAAGCCAATAGATTGATGAAAACAATATGAACACCAAGAAGACAAATCGATGGCACATAACTCAAGATGTATTTGGTAAAAGCCACTCCTCAAAACCCTGCTATATTTGTTGCATATATTAGAAATATGAGTGAAATATAAATCTTGTTCTCACTAGAACGATTCCGCACAAGTATGCTCAACTCTTTCAGGTCACAAGGAAACTCTTTGCCAGCACTTAGCCAATTCTTCAACTCTCCAAGCCCCTAATCTCTTGCGTAATTCCTATGATGAATAACAAGTATTTAAAGGGAATTCATGCTTCCAAAACTGCATAATCCAAACATAGGTCTTTTTCTCATTGCATGCATGAAATTCACAATTGAGTAAATCACACAACTGATAGTACATTGTCCCCGCACTCTAGCCTCAACTGGGTCTTTCTCAGAATCGAAATACATGAGTTTTTGATGAGGAAATCTTTAGTTAATAGAGTGACACTTGTGGACACACTAGTGCACCAAGTAACTGCTAACTCTCTATTAGTTCCACAAACAGTTTGTAACTAATTTAAGTGAACATAACTTACTAAATTGAGTGATCTAATTACAATTCATAATTAAACTCATCATGGACCCCTAAAACTTAGGGAGAATATGTACATAACTATAGAAAGACTTCCAACTCGAAATTCCTAAGCTAATTAAGTTAATTAAACTTAATTAATTATTTACAAGTTACTATGAGAATATAATTCGATTTTAATACTCAGTTTAATTCAAGGACAAATCAAATTAAACTGGAATTTCTTGTTGCCATTTCTTAACACACTATTCAATTTGGAAAATAAAATGTTCTTTGCCATAGAATACAAGATAATAGGATGGGAAGAAGGAATTACACGAGCCATGAATTTCTTAGTACATGTTTCAAACTTGGGCACAAATGTGAACCTTAAGACTTTGGCGGGTGACAGGCCAAACCTCTTCTCAAGAAACTTTATCCAATTGGGATATGCACATCCTTGGCTAATATTGGTACTTTATCTACTAGCTAAAATGGCAATATTAGTCTTGGATTATGAGAATACAACATTTTGGTCTTGAATATTCCATCTTCTAGGACATATAAAGGATTATCATATCCATGCTTGAGCTCATTCTTCACAGACTAAAGGGGATAAATCTAAAAGGAACAATGGGATATTTGCATTGGGTACAGAAGAGGAAAACGATGCAGAAAATTAGGTAACCTAGGTAACAAAAACTTGACGAACCTTGTCTTACCACAAAGAGTGGAGCAAAAACCATGGATTTTGGGATTTCTTCCATAAAGATGGATGTTGTACCTATTATTTGTTTTCAAGAAATGAGGAGTCTCATAAAGTTAGCATCTCTTATTTTCATAAAGAATTAGTCCTTTTTGTAGTTCTCCATCTCATGATTTCTAAGTTATAAATCCGCAATCTTCGAATTAAATTAGAATTTTTTTCCCACAAACTTTTATAACTATTATCACAAAAATTCCATAAAACTCAATTGGGTCAAATAATATAAAAAGATTAAAATTCCATAAAACTCAAATAATATAAGAAGATTAGAATGTTGCATACTAGAATAGAAATTCTTTAATTTCTTTTATATATTTTTTGAAAAATTTAAATTAAAAAAATATATCAACTATTATAAAATTAATAATATGTTAAATATAATTATTATTGAAAATCAGGCACTTCCTCCCATCTTGCACCTTCTCACAACCAAAGGGACAAATAAAACCATAGTGAAAGAAGCGTGCTGGACAATATCCAACATTACTTCTGGTACCAAAACGCAAATTCAGGTGGGAATGGCTTAGGATTTATACTGTTACTTGCTACCAGTGTCACATTTTGTTAGACATAACTTCTGAATTTTGTTAATCCCATTTTCATTGCAGGCTGTGATCAATGCCCTAATATTTCCCCGACTTTTACCCCTGCTAGCAAATGCAGAATTCAGTATAAAGAAAGAGGCAGTATGGGCAGTTTCAAATGCAACGTCCTGCGGAAGCGACGAAGCTTCTCTTTCTTTGAATGCTTAATTTTCCACATTCATTTTTTTGATAATGCTAGGTGGATGACATGATTTCTTCTTTTACCTTGTTAATCTTCTTTTACCTTGTTGCATACACCCATTTTGTGATCTTCTAGAGTGCTCGGATCCAAAGATTCTAATTGTCTGCCTTGAAGGTCTAAATGACATATTGAGATTTGGTGAAGTTGAAAAAGTTGCAGGCATCACAGATGTTAATGTATGATGTTGCTTTCTGTCTCATCGAAACACACAGGTCTACCAAACAGCACTTATGATCCTTGAGTGTTATTTTGCCGAGGAAGATGAGGATGCGTCTCCAATGTCTGACTCTCTTTTTTATTCTTCTGATAATGATTATGGGAGTTGTTTATAATGCGATTTTTTGAAGATTCCGGTGACGGAATCCGGTGGAAGAAATTGAGGTTAAATCTTGATTTGTTGCAGTTAAAATGGTTTTTTAACTGCATATTTGGATTCAGCACCCTGAAAAACCCCTGGTACAATTTGATTGTGGAGAAAGAAATTCCAATAAATTGCTGCCGGATTTTGACCAGAAAAACCAACCGGAAAAACTTTCAAAAAGTTGCATTATACACAATTGCATGATTATCCACAGGATGGCTTTATTTTCATGTAGAAAGAGGGATAATCCACTTCTATAATGAAGTTAATATATTCCTAGGGTAAGCATTCATTATATATTCATAGGGTAAACATTTGTATATAAAGTGGTGTAAGAAATTAGGTATAAAGTGGTATTGTAAGTTTATAGAATGTGGTTGTTTATTTTGGTAGAGTTTTAAGAATTTATTTTTAATTATTAATTAATATAAAATTTAATTTTATAGGCAATTTCCTTAATATATGATTCACACTAAGAGTTAAGAATTTATTTTTCAGAATTAAGTTAAATTATTTTTATTTTTTAGTTAACATTTATTAATTTAAAAAAATGTCATTTATGAAGTTTATTAATGAGCTTTTTTGGGCATGTCCTTATGTTATTATTCTCGAAGCTATTAGTTTGTAACCATTATAAACAAAGTTTATTTAATAGATTAATAATATTCTTAAATATTATTTTGCTTTTTTCATAGTATATTATACTATTTGAATTATATTAATAAATCAGCACATATTTAAACACTAAGAATAAATTATAATTTAGTTAATTTAATGACATTTTTATTAAATATACAAATTAAAAAAGAATTACACATAATTTTACATATTTCATCTATCCGGAGCCATATAAAAATTTCTAACCAGCTGAAATCCATAATTTACTAAACAAAGAATGAAACTGAGTTTTTTTCAATTGTTTCCTGATAAAATATTTCGTGGATAGTAGTTCACTAATGCAAACTTTTGGCACATCCTTCATTTGCCTCGCACATGAAAATTTAATTCATATATAATAGATTGTTCATTGAAGCTTTTATCTTTTATATTTTGGCTTTACTATTTGATTGATTCTAGTCAAATAATATTTTGACTTTACTACTTGATTGATTCTAGCCATATTAAACTATGTATTCACTTTATTTTTTATTATTCATTTCTTCTCTAAATCTAATATCAATTTTCTACCAATTCTTTATTGTGTAGCTAAACTCTCTACAATATAGGGGAGAATGTTAGATGTTAGAAGTAAGATGTAAAAAAAATAAAAAGTCATTTTTTTTATTTTTTTTTATTGTGATTCTGTTTTTAAATTTAAATTCAATTTTGGTATTTGCACCGACATGACTTTCTATAGATGGTTAGATGTTATAAAAAAATACAAGCAGAATTTAAATGTAAAGGAATTGGAATACAAGTGAAAAAACACATAATAACAACAAAGTAAAATGGGAAGCAAAGTATTGCTAATGAAGAAATCCTTTTATGGCCTACAAATGAGATAGAAAAGAGGATTATGCAGGGATAGGGAATTAGTCTTCAATCCCCTCAAGGAAAGTCGTTGTTGTTCTCTTAGTGCTAGTCCTCTCTCTCCTCCTTTATAAGTTTATAAGCTTTTCTAATGGTGGTAAATTTGTTAAGATGTGGTACATATGAAATAGCTTGAAAATAGATGTTGACACCTAATCTTCATGATTGGGAATTTTATGTAAATAAAATAAATTTGGAAGGTGAACAGTCATCGGGAGATGAACTGAACAATCACTCTCTATTGTATATAATAATGGGTTACCTATGGAATAATACATGAATCAGTTTTCTGCCAAGCTGGAGTTACTCCTGGTCTGACATGGTATCAGAGCCAGCTCCCTGTTTACCCTTTATGTCTTTGTAACTCCTGATCTGCTCCATTGCTCTCTGCCACACCTGTGCTGCTGTGACATATTCTATGATTTTCTGCGTACGCTCAGACTCCAAACTGTTTGATATTCTCTGACCTCTGACACCTCTGTCCATAATGCGCTGCCTTTCCAGCGTAGCTGCAAACTCAGCGTTGAATGATGGTATCGTTGAAGCGTTGAATGCTTGGAATCGACCGCTCAATGGTGGCACTTTCCGGACCTAAACTGGCGACCTTCAGCGCTTTTGCCTCTACTGCAAACTCACAATTGAAACGTTGAATGCTTGCGGAATAAGCTTTGAAGCTGCTATTCATTACAAACTGATAAAACGTCGATTACAAAGACTTGAGAGTCGATTGATGTTCTATTAATGTTGTGACCGTCCAATATTGAACAACGTAAGTGTTATTAACATTGTGCGATGGCTTTATACATACGCTGTCCAACTCAAACCGACTGAAGCGTTGCTAGCAACCCCTTCACATGTCGCTGGGTTTTTCGAATCGCAGATTTTTAGTGTGTAATGTAATTTTATTTTGTTAGAAATTGCTTCATGCTTCCATGAGCCTCTAGTTTTTCAAAATGCAGGTTGGCAGTAGTCATTTTGGTGAATATTGACAAAATCATAGTGGATATTCAAGCTATGGTATGCGCTAACGTTTGCAAATAATCCAGCTTACATGTGTTAACGTTGTATATGGTATATGGTATTTGAAATATGCGGGTTGAATGATATTGAACTGCGGGTTGAGTCATATACACCATTTTTTATTGAACTATATATGGTATATGGTATTTGAAATATGCGGGTTGAATGATATTGAACTGCGGGTTGAGTCATATACACCATTTTTTATTGAACTGTATATGGTATATGGTATTTGAAATATGCGGGTTGAATGGTATTGAACTGTGGGTTGAGTCATATACACCGTTATATATATATTGAATGGTTTCCTTTTGAATCCATTGTTGTTGACTTTATATGTGAATGGAGATTTTAAGGAAAAAAAAAGGGGAAGTGATATGAAATATTATATGAGGATATCTTTATAAACTTTGGAGAGATTTGAAGAAAACATAGTGCATAAAGTATTTGAAATATTTTTTCCCTTTTGAGTACAATTTCATTGTATATCAGCAGAAGTATTTCAGAAGTTTTTTTTACAGAATGCATTCAATGATCTCTATGGTAGGAATAGTTCTCATTGGCAAGGAGAACTATCCTGATTGGTCTCGGATGATACAACACACCCTCATCTTCAATGAGTTGTGGAAAGGAGTGTGTGTCAGAGAAGGAGACAATGACCTAGAAAAGCCTACCTCAAACAAAGAGCTCGCCATTTGGGAAAACAAGAACAACAAAGCTTATGCATTAATCACAACATCTGTAAATAAAGAGGTGAGTCACCATATTTCATCATATTCAAATGCCTTTGAAGCTTTACAAAAGCTGAAAGAACTCTATGAATCACATTCTGCACTTGAAGTCATCCAACTCATGATTAAACTCTTCACTCTTGAACTGCAAAATAATGATCCTCTTGCTCTTGCATCTGAAATAAAGTCTATAATGCATGATATCAAATCCACTAAGGTTGAGCTGGATATCTCTCTTATTTCTTTTCTCAAGGCACTTTATCCTACATACTCCAATTATCTTGAGTCTTTGCAAGAAAATGGAAATCTCAAAGATATAACCTTTGACTCTCTCGTGAAAAAGTTTGCTGAAAGAGAAAAAGCCTTTGGAAAGAACACAGCCCCTAAATCTTCTGAAGAGTCTGTGTGCCTTGCTCATAAAGAAAAGCATCCTGCTCAAGATTCTACAAGAGGAAGAGGAAGATATTTCAGAGGCACGGGGGCAGACATTCTCAAGGAGAAAAGGCAGATTTACATTGTATTCACTGCAAAAGAAATGGATGACATGATGCCTCTACATGCAACCTACCATGGGACAAAATTGATCAGAGAAGAAACCAACAGAAAGGTAAAACTGATGATATAGACAAAGGTAAAGTACCTCAATCCGCTCACTATGTTGAGGCACAATGTAACATTGGAGTAAATGAAGATTTGTTTAATACTTCACTTTCTTCCTGGAAAAATGATTGGCTGCTTGATTCAGGAGCAACCTATCACATGGCTCATAGAAAAGATTTTTTTGAAGATTTCATTGACAATGTTGATGGAGTAGTATACTTTGTAGATCAGTCAAAAATCAAGCCATCAGGGCTTGGCACAATCAGGCTTAAACTGCCTGGTCTCTTAGACTTTCTTCTGAATCATGTTCTATATCTCCCACAACCCAAGAGAAACTTGTTGTCCTTAGTCCACATCCGCCAGAAAGGTCACTCCATTCATATGTTTGATGGCAAGCTTGAGGTAAGAAAAGCATCTGATCACTCACTTGTCATGAGGGGAATATAAGAATAAAGGCTTTTCAAACTGCAAGGAACATCTGCTCATGCACAATATTTCTCATATATTTCTCATCATGAAGAAGGTACAATTCCATCAATTTTATTATGGCATGCTAGATTTGGACATTTAAACTATGACAGTCTCCGCTTATTGAAGAAAAATGGTGTTGCTGGTTTGCCTACAATTCCTAGAAAACTTAAGCAATGTGATGCTTGCATACTACGAAAGCATATCAAACAGTCTTCTCATGACTCACATTGAAGAGCACATAGGAAGCTTGAACTTATTCATTCAGATTTATGTGGTCCAATGCCTATTTCTTCTTCAGAAGGAAATAAATATATCATGACATTTATTGATGACTACACCAGAATGTGTTGGGTTTATTTATTGAAGAACAAATCTGATGCTTTCCTAACATTCAAGAAATTTCATAAATGGATTGAAAATGATGCACAATCTCATATTGGGTCTATTCGCACTGATAATGGAAAAGAATATACATCAAATGAATTTTGAAAACTATCTTCGACAACATGGGATCAAACACCAAACAATTGTGCCTTATAATCCCCAACAGAATGGTGTAGCTGAAAGAATGAATAGAACAATCTTGAATATGGTACGATCCATGCTTTTCTTCAAAAATGTAAAGATAATGTTTTGGGCTAATGCTATTCTATGTGCTGCATATATAAAGAATAGATGTCCATCTAATGCTATAATAAACAAGACTCCTTATGAATTGTGGTATGGACATGTTCCTTCGGAAAAACATCTTAGGGTATTTGGTTCCACCTGTTATGATTTGATACCAAAGGTACATAGAAACAAACTTGGTGCTAGAAATCGTAAGTGTATCTTCCTAGGGTATTCAAACACCTCCAAAGCATATCGCCTCTATGATGAAGTAAATAAAAAGTTTGTCGTATCTAGAGATGTAATTTTTCTTGAATCATCCAAATCTGACAATGTTGTTGAGCGGCAAGTTGATCGATTGGATAGATTCGCAAAAATGAAATAATTTCAAGAATTTGATAATCATATTCCTCATCTTGAAGGGGGGATTCCTATTCTAGATCAACATGTGGAATCTTCTTCTAAGAAGATTCTCCCCCGTCTGAAACTCCAACAACGGATGATGCTTTAAGTGATGTAATTGATAGAATTGGGAGACTCAATCTTGATTCACTCCCAACTCAATCAACAGAGCACCCTGGACCATCTCAGAAAGGTCCCCCAAAGTGGCTGACAAAGACACTTGAAAGTGTTCATCCTGATGAAATTGGAAAAACAGGAACCAGAAATTCAAACCGACAAAATGGAGTTGATGTAGATGACTCTAATTCACCTGTTGATATGGATGTTTCTTATGATTGTGAATTGAACTTGTCTACAGATTTTGAACCAACTTCCTTTAAAGAAGCTGCTTCTCATGATGCATGGAAAGAAGCAATGCAAAAAGGAGTATGATGCCCTCATAAAGAACGGCACTTGGAAGCTGGTTGATCCTCCATTTGGAACCAAACCAATTGGCTGCAAGTGGGTCTACAAGAACAAGTACAAAGCTGATGGCTCACTTGACAAGCACAAAGCTAGGCTTGTGGCAAAAGGTTTGCACAAAAGGAAGGGGTCGATTATGAGGAAACTTTTGCTCCCACAGCAAAATGGGCCACCATCCGGACACTCTTTGCACTAGCAGCTCAGAACGGTTGGAAAGTCCATCAAATGGATGTAAAAACTGCCTTCTTGAATGGAGATCTAAAAGAAAATGTTTTTATGTCCCAGCCTGAAGGATTTGCTGTGAAAGGACATGAACATAAAGTATGCAAACTTGTGAAGTCCTTGTATGGCCTCAAACAAGCACCGCGAGCCTGGTATGAAAAACTAAATGAGCATCTTCTGAAACTCAATTTCAATCATTTTGATCTTGATGATGCAACTTTTTATTTGTCAAGAAAGTTGGCAAAACAGTTGTATATATTGTGGTATATGTAGATGATCTTTTGATGACAAGGAATAATGAAAGCTACATTGCATCCATAAAGAAGGAATTGGGGAAAAGTTTTGAAATGACTGATTTGGGCTATGTTCATTACTATCTTGGCATTGAAGTAACCCAACATCCAAAGTCCATATTTCTTTCTCAAAGAAATACATTGGAGATCTATTGAATAGGTTTGGCATGACAGAGTGCAATCCTCTTAATACTCCAATGGAACAAAACTTAAAGCTCACATCTATTGAAGGAAAAGAATTTGAGGATGCAACAAAGTATAGACAACTTGTAGGAAGTCTCAACTACCTAACTACTACCAGACCAGACATTTCATTTGCTGTTGGAATCCTCTCCAGGTTTATGCAAAATCCTTGTGAGGCACATTGGTCTGCTGCAAAAAGAGTTCTAAGGTACTTGAAGGGAACTCAAAACTTTGGAATCAAGTATACACAGGTGGACGACTTTAGCTTGATTGGATACTCTGATTCAGACTTCGATGGAGACAAAGAAACTGGTGTATCTACTTCAGGATATGTTATGAGTCTTGGATCAGGAGCTGTCTCCTGGAGATCACGCAAACAATCAGTTCTAGCAGATTCCATAACAGAAGCAGAATACGTGGCAACAACTGAAGCAACAAAAGAAATTGTGTGGCTCAGGAAAATTCTTGAAGATTTGCAGGTAAAACAAGTACAATCAACTCCACTCATGATTGACAATACCTCTGCAATAAAGTTGGCCAAGAACCCAAAATTCCACATGATCGAATGAAGCACATCAATACTAAATATCATCTGATTCGACATCATGTTGAGGCCAAAACAATCCATCTCCGTCATTGTTCCACAAATGAGCAAATTGCAGACATCTTCACCAAAACGCTTGGAAGAGAAAAGCTTGAACGATTCAGATCGATGCTTGGACTTACCAACATCCCTTCAGATTAAGGGGGGAGTGTTGACACCTAATCCTCATGATTGGGTGAATATATGTAAATAGATAAATAAGTAATATGAACAGTCATCGGGAGATGATCTGAACAGTTTCTCCCTCATGTATATAATGAAGACCTACCTGATGGAATAATACATATGAATCATTGTTTCCTTGAGGAGTCATTGCCTAACCTGACAAGGGGAAGGTGCAACTCCCGAGGATAACATGGAAGTTGAAGTGGGATGTATTTCACCTCTTCCTTTAGCTTCCTATCTTTGTGGATGTGGGGGCATGGTTGTGATACATTCTCAACATCCTCCTCATGCTCCAAATATATCTCTCTTAAAGTGGAACATCCTTTGATACCTCTTACTTCTCCAACTCATCAACATCATTCTCCAACCACTCAAGTGCCTCCTCTATGATAGGCCTCTTGGTCTCCATCCTCCACAAACTTGTGATGTTAAGCACATCCAATGAAATGGCATTTGTGTTGAGTGCTTTGTCTATATACCTCACCCACAATTTGAGAGTGTATATTTTCAAAGACATTTAGTTGTGCTCACACCCCAAAGAGCTACAAGTATGACCCAACACTTGAATGACAAATTTTTGCAACTTTGACACTCTTTTTCCATAGTTTTCCCACCAAACATTTGCAACAAAATGGAAAGGAAAGACAATAAATTATATTTCTATTGAGTAATAAATAGATAGAAAGGAAAGATATTGAAATTTGAAAGTTTGAAACAAATTTTACTTCTAGCCTACCTAGTAGAGTAGTCTAGTAGCCTTGTCTTGGATAGCCATATCATGCCCAAATGTCTCAATACTCAACTTATATATATCACTTTGTTTGGAAATCTTTCAGCGTTTAGTGGGAGTCAACGCCATTCTTTGAACACATTGGAAAAATCCATCCATAATGTCTAAATCAAACTTAAATCCACATGCATATGAGTAATAACTTATAAGGGTTGAGGTAGAGTTGTGCTACATGAGTCAGACAATGGAGAATGTTTTTCTATTGCTTATCAATCACACTCCATATCTCGGTTCATCTTGTGAATCCCTCTTCTCCCTTGTCCTAATGGTATTGATGGAGACCCTCCTTGGCCCTATCCATGGCCTCATGCAAGTAGCCCATTGTGGGCTTCTAACTATCAACCAAATGAAGAACCTTTACCAAAGGTTCATTAATAACACACAATTCTTGCACTCCCATCCAAAAACTCTAATTGTGTCTCGAGTTGGGCTATGTCTTGTGAGTCGACTTTAGTGGTTTAGATACAAGCATTCCACTCATTTGAAAGAAATATCCTCTACAACTCCAACATAGAATTGTGGAGAGAATGAAGAGAAATAAAATTAGCGGGGAAACACATAATGGAAGGATAGGCCAACTCCTTGTTCTCTATGAACTAGTGTAAGAACATATGCATGATTATATATATATTATGTGACACTCCTACCTGACTCAACAATTTCCTTGATCCAATGGATTTTGCCTGTCCCAATGGCACAAGGATTCAAATATAAAGTCTGATACCTCTCCAGGAGCAACTTGCTAGCAACAACATAATTAGTAACATTGTCCGCAATAACTCAGAAACATACTGCAAACCTATCTCATAGATGACACATCCAACAACTCACATAGTAATTGTCCATCTTTAACATATGCAGACACATCAACATATTTGATAAACATTGCCCTCGGGACAATTAAACAAGAAATTGAGAATGGACTTTCGCTTCCCATCTGTCCAACCGTTTAACATAACAATACATCCTATCATAACAGGTTGCCTCAAATCCGAACCTTCAGGTTTGAAATTCGATACACTTAAACAAAAAAAATGAATTTGTTAGTATTCGAGCCATGAAATTCACGAACCACATAGGTGGGTGGACTGCAACGACTTGATGCCCACTTACCGCGATGCTCCATGAACATGATGGCTTTATAAGTATTTCATTCACCACTATAGACATCACGAGGATTCATTACCCCGGGGGTGGCAAACTATGGTGGCGATATTCATGGCAACGGTAGGATATGGTGGACATATTCTTTTTTCAGAAGAAAAAAAGCGTAATATATTCATATATGAAAGTTATATATCGCAAATGCACGAAGCAATGGTGGACATATTCTTTAAGCTCGCTGCAGCAGGTGATGCGGCGACCATATTTCTTTAACAGATAAGTGTTGCGTGTCGGCCATAATTGTTTACTAGATAACGGGAAGCGTGTGGCGACTCTTTTTATCTATTTGTTATTTCTTTTCTAATAATTAATAATATTTTAGTTAATATTATTGGTAAATATTCAGAGTTATTATTTTATTAAATTTTTAATTTATTATTTATCATTATGTTATTTTTATTTTTCATTAGGATCTTGTTTGATTTAACTGTTTAGTTGGTTTAACTTTTTGTTATAACAATAATAATAATAATATCTATTTTTAAAGTCACAGTCAAGCCAGACACCAAATTGGTGTTTGAGACCCCTTTGTTTGTGGTAAAGTCACGACCAAGCCAAACACCAAATTGGTGTATGAGACCCCCTTGTTTGTGGGACAAGGGACCCACTTCCGCGCAGTGATTTGATTGCTAAGTCTACAAAGACATATATACTTCACCCTCTCTGGTTTTGAACTTGTGACTTTTTTAGGAGGAAAAGATTTTTCATTTCACTTTTTATAGTCTTTTATTTTAATATTTTTTTTTTATTTAATTATTTATTTTTCTGTGTTTGTGTAGTGATCCTTTCATTAACTTTTATTGGTTCTTATTATTGTGGCCTTGTTTATTTATTTTATATATAAATTATTTTTTATAATATGTTTATAGTTGATTGCTTTTTATTATATATATTAATAATTTTATTATTAAATTGATTATTTAATTATTTTATATATATTATATATATATATATGATATATATAAGGCTTGCACCTGGGAAGCGGAGGAGGATGGAGCGCGTCGGATTAGGGTAGCAGATTATGGTTTTTTGTAAAATTCCGCAGGCCGTTGCTATGACCAGTTTTCTCCGTTTCACTGTTTGTTTTCGCCGGCATCGCTTATCTCGCCGTTTACCCCCGTCGCTGTCCGCTACAGTCCGCTGGCCATTATGGAGGGTCATATGGAGATAGACCTCGTGGATTATTCCGTGGACCCTTTTTCGGATCAAATTATTTTTGATAACCCTAATTTCTCTGTGTCAGTTTCTGAACCACCGCCGGTTACGGATCCCATCTCGCAGGACATCTCGCTCGTGGTCACTCTGCCTAGTTATAACTTTGCCCCCTCCGTCTCAGAGTCGTTTCTTGTCAACGCGCCGGGTCTGGAAGCTCCTCCCCTGTCTCCAGGTACACTTCACATCCTATCTACCTATACTCCACACTTGCTATATTTCGATCCGCACCCGCCCTCTCCACTGTTCTCTCGACTCCCCCGATGGACATTCCTGTGGTTGGATCACAAACCCTCCCTATATCTGGGATTCGACCCTCCGGATGTTTTGAAACCCCGGTAGTAAACGTAAAACCTGCAAAATCCACCTCACCTGAGGGGGTCCAAAACCCTTTTGTTGATCACCCTTCGGCTCCACGTACCAAAAAGAGAAAATCTAGGTGTATCAAGGCGACGACAAAGGATATTACCATCAGGTTTGGAGAGACATCAGCTATAGGGGAAGCGACGGTCATGGCACAAACAGTGTTGGTTGGAAATGTGCGAGGATGTGCATACTCCGCAAATAGGCTGACGCAATGGATTAAGGAAATTTGGGGTGCCCTTCTCAAAGAATTGCCTGATGTTCATGTTCTCCCCCGTGGATGGTTCTCTCTCCATTTTCCAAAGGAAGTATACACGGATCTGGTACTGGCAAAGTACTGGCATATCGAGATGGCACCGGTTCTGCTCAAGAGGTGGAGTCCCCTATTTGACCCAGAGCGCGAACAGATCGGAGCAGGACCCCTGTGGGTTCGATTGCCGGGGTTACCACTACAATACTGGAGTGAGGATGTACTCATTAGGATTGGAAACGCTTTGGGCACCTACCTGGACCATGATCGCACTTTTGTAGAGTCAAAGAAGCGAACCCTCGCTCGTGTGCTGGTTCATTTGGATACCCGAGACGGACTGGAGGAAAAAATCACCTTACAGCGGGGAAAATACAGCAGGACTCAGATTCTTGATTATGAAGGCGTCCCGTTTCATTGCAATCAATGCCATCAGGTGGGACACCTATTCAAGGAATGCCCGCTCAACAAAAAACCAGAGGACTCCCCCAAGGTCACTCCCATCCCATCTAGAGGAGTTTCCCCTGTTATATCGCGTCCACCTCAGGGGTCCTCACCTGCTGCACAAGCTACTCCACAAGCTACTCCTAAAAAATCTGGGACGAAGGGACTTGGTTCGTCTTCTCCACCGATGACTAGGGCTCGGGCTGCAGCAGAAGCCGCACAGGCCTCGGGTACCTCTCTAACCCCTTCTTCCATTTTGCTTGGTAACTCCTCTAATATGGATGTATCAAATGCACATTTCACTTCGGCACATTGCATCATGTCGTCCCCCCCCCCCGATCGTCACTACTGTTCAGCCTTACATTCCTCTCTCTACCTCATCCACCTCGTTGTCATCCTCTAGGAAGTCTTCCTCCCACCCTTACGCTCTTCGTCCTCGCTCACACACCGCGGATTTGTCAGGAAGCCAGGTTGGGTTAGGAATTGTTTCCCCGGGGCCGGGACCAATGATCACCAGAGATAGAAAGACTGATCTTTCAAAAGCAATCAGGCGGGCTGTGGCGGAGGTCGCATCTGGTCGACAATCCACTCTTGATGGGGTCCTTAGAGCAAAATTAACCCCGAGAAGCGTTCCCCCATGAAATGCTTATCATTTAATTGCAGGGGTATGGCTAGTGCCCCCAAAAAACTAGCCCTCCAGAGACTCTTTGAGGTGGAACAACCTGACATTATTTTGCTTCAAGAGACTCTAGGTCTGGCCGAGAATATTACTCTATCTTTACAAGCTCTGGCCCCGAGATGGAAGTTTTTGACGATTGATGCTATCGGGCGATCTGGGGGTTTGGCCATTGGTTACAACCCTAGGACTATTAGGGTTGATGCATCCTGGGGAGGATATGGATTCATGGGAATCAACACTTTCTCTGCGGAGCTCGGTAAAACACTCCGAATTGTGAATATATATGGCCCCTGCCACCAGAGGGAGACATTTTGGATGCATCTCTTAAACCTTTTATTATTGGCTCCAGATCACACCATTCTGGGTGGGGACCTAAATTTTTCTTTGAGCTTCAGTGAATCCTGGGGATCTTCGGCGCAGGTGGATGCCATTACTGATTTCATGAATAACATTTTGGAGCAGACAAATTTTATAGATGTCCCCATGTAGAAGCCCCTGCCCACTTGGAGGAACATGAGGGTGGGCTTAGCTGCATTAGCCCGCAGACTAGACAGATTCTTGCTGAAGGGTCCTTTGCTACAGCATCTTCATCATTATAAGCAATGGGTTGGTTCGGGGGGTATATCTGACCACTCCCCCATATACCTGGAAATTCTTGGCCCTCACCAGAAGCCAAAAGCCCCTTTCAAATTCAACCATACATGGTTACAAGACCAGGGCTTCATGAATTTGGTTACTGATTTTTGGAAGGCACACCCCATCGATAGAGAGGCATCACTAGCAAAAGGTTTTTGCAAAAATCTCACCATGCTGAAGCATCTAGCTATCAATTGGGCAAAGGAGAAGAACAGAAAGGAATTCGCCCAGCTCACCCACATTGAAGCTGAGTTATGCTCCCTACTAGATGACCGGAACTTGGGTTTCACCTCGGGTGAAGAAAAGTCGCGTTTGATTGAGCTGGAAAACCAAAAAGAAAATATCCTAAGATTAAGGGAGGAATCTCATAGACTGAGAAGCAGAGCAATCTGGCTGAAAGCTGGTGATGAAAACTCAAAGTTCTTTCAAAATTATGCTAAGGGAAGGAAAGTCTCAAATACTATTTGGAATCTCCCTCTCCCAGAGGGGGGCCTTGCAGACTCTTTCAACAAGCTCTCCTAGCTCGGCACATCTCACTTCAGGAGCATTTACAGAAGTCCACCAGGCACAAACCTGACTGAGATCATCAATGTGGCAAATCACTTTCCCAGATATGTAAATGAGGAGGAGACTGAAGACCTTATGGCTCCTGTCACCATGGGGGAATTGGTGAGCACTTTAAAATGGTTCAAGAAAGACAAAAGCCATGGCCCGGATGGTTGGACAATAGAATTCTACCTTGCTTTTTATGATCTACTGGGTCAGGACTTGCTGAGGGTGGTGGAGGAAAGCAGATCATCTGGTTGTTTATATCATGCTATTAACTCAACTTTCATTGCCCTCATTCCCAAGACTGACTCCCCATCCTCATTCGATGACTATCGCCCCATTTCATTGTGTAATTGTCTCTACAAGATCATCTCCAAGATTATTGCCAATCGACTCAGACCCATCCTTTCCAAGCACATTGCTCCTCAACAATTTGCATTTCTTGAAGATAGACAGATCCATGAAGCCATCGATTCTGCCCAAGAAGCCCTTCACTCCATTTGGTCCAAACATCTCAAAATCATCCTTCTCAAGATTGACCTGTCTAAAGCTTTTGACCGGGTCAGTTGGCTTTACATTAAAATGCTCCTCATCCATCTGGGTTTCCCCCTACCCCTCATCAACTGGATCATGGCTTGTGTCACTACCCCCTCTTACAGTGTCCTCATAAATGGATCGGCCTCCCATTTCTTCCACTCTGAAAGGGGGCTCCGACAAGGATGTCCCCTATCTCCACTTTTATTCCTTATTGTTATGGAGGGATTGAGTCGTTTAATCATTTCTGAAAAAAGAGATGGATCTCTCAGTGGTCTCAAGATCACTAATGATTATTATCTCACACATCTATTATTTGTGGATGACGTCCTTATCTTGCTGGATGGCAGCATCAGAGACTCACTGTCTTATTCCCGCATACTTCAGCTTTTCTTGAAGGCTACTGGCATGATTGTAAACCAGCAAAAATCCACTATCACTTTTGCACGCACCTCTGTAAATGAATCGCAGTACGCTCATCAGGCCTTCCCCTACAATATCCACCCTATGGATAGAGGACTTAAATACCTGGGGTTCTGGTTAAAGCCCTCGTGTCAAAGAATAGCAGATTGGGTTTGGCTCGTCAACAAATTGGAGAAAAGGCTTACCTGTTGGAGTCACAGATACCTTTCCAGAGTGGGGCATTTAGAACTTACCAAATTTGTACTGGAAGCAACCACAGTTTTCTGGATGGCTCTTGCTTGGATACCCAGACATATTCTTGCTCACCTACAACAAATTTGTAACAAATATCTATGGGCTGGAAGCCAGGACAAACGCATCTTTGCCTGGATTGGCTGGCAAAAGATTGCACTCCCAAAGAGGTGGGGGGGGTTGGGGCCTAAAAGATCTTCCATTATTTGCAAAAGCACTGGCGGCGAAAATGAGCTGGTCTCTGCTAACTAGCCAGAACTTGTGGTCACGTCTATCATATCATAAATACATATGGCCCCTTGATATATTGGAATGGGTAAGGCTCCCTAGCTGGCAAAGAGAAGGTATATCATCCGTATGGAAGGCATTGTTTTAGTCATTACCCCTGATCAGGGATAACCTAGTTTAGAGAATCAGCGATGGATTCCTAGCTCGAATAGGGACGGACCCTTGGATTGGCAGCGGAGGTAGGCATATCCTATCACAAGACCTGGTTAGGTATCTACATTCCCGAGATATAAAAGTATTTGCACAAATTGCAGACCAGGAAAATACAGGGATTTTTTATCAGGCATGGAGGACGGTGCATCAATTGAACCTCCCACACAGATGGCACCAGGAATGCAGAACTTCAGAGAGGCTCTAATCGAATCCCACATCAGAATCAAAGAGGGCCCAGATGAACTTATATGGAGCCAAGCTAAGAGTGGAAAATACACTCCTAAGGTCGGCTACATTTTTCTAAACATTCATAAAAAACCTGATACTATCTCGACATGGTGGCACAACATTTGGAAGCTCACAGCATCGCCAAGATCAAAACTGTTTTTCTGGTGTATATTGAGGAACAGAGTACCTACAGGGGAGCATCTCATGCATAGAGCACAATATGGACCAACCTGGTGCGTACTGTGCAAAGGAGCATCAGAATCCACAGAGCACCTTTTCATGTGATGTAGAGCTATACAAGATCTGTGGCGATCTCTCTCTAATATAATCACGTTCGATGGAAATTGGGAGGGATCAGACCTGAAAGATGCATGGGAAGCATGGGTGAAGAGACACAAAGGATCGAAGAGTATAAACCTCCCAATTCTCGTTAATTAACATATCTGGAAAGCCTGTAATCGCCTTATATTTGACAACAGGCCTGTACACTGGCCTATGATCGAGGCCGGAATTATTGCTGCTCATAGGGAACTACCAGACACCCCGCCTCCTAAAGAACGCCATCCTCATCCACCTCCCTGCATTGACTTAAATACCCCATGGGCTTTCTTCGATGGAGCTGCAAACCAACAGGGTTGTGGGGGTGGGTTCATCATTCACATAAATGAACATCATTACTACAAAGTAAAATTGGGTATGGGCACAGGAACAAACAATTATGCTGAGCTCATTACTTTGCGACACTTACTACATTTTGCTCTGAGTCACCACTGCACCAGCATCAATATCTTCGGGGATTCAAAAATTACAATCAATTGTTTCAATGGCATATCTGACTGTCACATACACACACTCAACATCATTTTAAATGAAGTATATGTATTCAAAGCAGCTTTTAACAACATCTCTTGCTCTCATATTTACAGGGAACATAACTGCAATGCTGATAAATTATCCAAGGAGGCTGCGCTGATTAACAGGGGTATATGGGAGATTACAGAGGTGCAAGGACAAAATGAATACAAATACTTCCACCGGCCATACATAGATTAGAACTATCAGCGTGCACCTGGTCACTAAATACTGGGTGTTATTTTTTGTTTTGTAATTACTGCTCTTTTTTTTGACAAAACACATATGCA